>JAMZAV010003312.1:0-68860 GCA_024449915.1 Sweltsa coloradensis
AAAAAAAAGGAACCTCGGGGGGAAAAAAACCCGATGTTTTCAATTTGAAAAAATTTGGCCCTAAAAAAAATTAGAACTTTGTGGCGTTTTAAAAACCACAAGAATAATATATTAAAAAAATAGTCTGCAAATGTGTAGGATTCAATTTAACGACAATGGTTTTGTTCTTTTAAAAAAATGTCATGCGGTGAAAATTTTGCATGCAGTGACAAAAGTGTATCGAATCTTGCATGCTTAAAGTTCCTCCAAATTTCTTTCAGAGATTGAGTAAACCTTGCTATATTTACACGAATTTAGTACTGGTTATGTTCTCCGCAGTATTGTATTTATTTTCAAACATGTTCCACTAACTACACTACACTACATTCCAGAAATAACAAAATCTTTTGAGACCATTTAAAAAAATATATATTATTTATTCATTTAACGTCTATCCTATTCATAAAAAACTGATTTACAAAGGAGGACGACGAAATAAATTTAATAACATAGATGCAGACACAAACATTTAACTACAGTTTAGTAAATATTTGATTCTTGGATATTACTTAACGTCTCATATTTATGCACTTTGGCTAATCGAGACGATGAGTGGTGATTGATGAGGATGAAATATGAACAGAAGGGAGGAGGGGAAACCCGGTACCGGCACGAAGCCTACTCTTTTCAAAAAGAACCAAGGGGGACCAACGGCTTAACGTCCCATCCGAAAGGACGGTAATTTTGGACAGCCCTATAGGTTCCTCCACTTACCCGGACTGCCGAGAGACGTCGAAAAGAACGAAGCCTTTACACTAGCTTTCGAAACCTCCATCTGCTCTAACCAGCGGTATACGTGATTTTCAGGACATTGTGGCCCCCCCACTTACCCATGACAGAAAAATTTTTAAAATATTAATAATATTACAACCAAAATTGCTTTAAAAAACACAACAATTTTTTAACAAATTCAAAAATGATATTAAATGAAATTTAAATTTTATCAATATAAAAAATGAGAAACAAAAAAGTGTGACAAAAGAAAAAAAATGTATCTCACATTCCGGTATAAGGCGCTTTTGCCTACTAGACTAGGACGAGTTAGAGAGTGAATCCGTCATGAGTTTGAGTACGGGGGAACATTTTATTCAAGTTGATTAACATAAGGTATAGATGATAGGGTTTTGAGTTAAGTGGTTTTAAGGGCGTGTCAACTGTAAGGTCATAATGCGCCAATCTAGCCTATGATAGATAGGGAGTTTTTTGTTTATTTGGATTAATACGCTTTTCAACCGTTTAGGTCATAATGCCCCACTCTAACTAGGGGGTTGTGGAGGGGGGTCGGGGGAGGGGCCCCATGCTGGTCAAAAACCAGCCATGAAGGGGAAAAGAGGGGGGTAAGGGGCAGTTCAGGTGGGGGGTCGTAATCGTTTTTGTCATCTTTTTCGGGAGTAGTACTCCCTTTCTAGCTGATTTTTGCGAGGTTAAGACGAGGGGAATATTGCCACCTGTAAAGGGTTTAACCCTGAAAACATAAAATTTTTTTTTTTATTTGGAATACAGGCGTCAACCGTTAGGAAAAAATTAAGCGCCATTTAACCTGGGGGGTGTGGAAATTACACAACCGTGGTGGTCAGAAACAGCACAGGCAAGGTGGGGGAGAAAAGAAATATGTTAAAATCATGTTCAAAAATAAAATAAACTAAAATTGCCAAAAAAATCCACTTTTTAAAAGGAAACAAAATATGTCTTTCTATCGCCCAGGGTGGCTGTATATTGGAAAATTTGTATAAGATATTGATAGGGCTTTGGGAAAAAGGAAAATAATTCTATTTATTAAATGATTACTTTTGATGGCTTTTTTACTAGTTTTCTCACTAATGTTGTCAATATCGATGTCTTCATCATAGAAGTCCATAGGTATAATATCCCTTTAGTAATGACAATGTTTTCATATATTTTTTACCTGAAGAAAAGAACGACGGCCGAGAAACATACAGGAATGATTTCAGCGAGCGCTGTCGTCTGTGTGGGGAAACCCTTGGCAAAAGATTTTTAAAGATCCCCTTTGTTACGACGACGTGAGAAAAATAGGGCGCTTCAAAAGGTTAGGTCATATGCGGCGCCAGTGATAATGAAGTTTTTTGAGATGAGTTAATGGTGTGTTTGATGATCGATTGTTTCTAAGTGTTAATGTAACAAAAAAAAAATGATAGTTCGTTGTTTAAAGTGTTTTTGGGCACTCAACAGTAGAGTTTCAGGCCCCCTGTAAGTTTTTAATTTTTCCAAATTTTCTTTTTCATAATTTTGGAGGAATTGTGAGGAACGTAAAAAGATGAGGGAAGTTTATGGGAAGGAGTGGGGGGTTTTTTTAGGATGGGTTAAAATGGGATAACGGAGGGGGTGCTCGTTTCAAAAGGGCCGCAAGTATGGGACGAAAAAAAATGAAAGAAGAAAATAAAAATGAGAAGGGTGTGTAAATGGAGAAAGATTTAAAAAAAATTGCAGAGAGTCTCTTTGCAACACGCACCCAAAAACCCGGCCAGAGCCGCCATTTGTTTGGGGAATACACCACTCCCCCACCCCAGGCCAAACACGGGAAGGGGGGCGAGGTTTGGGAAGGGAGTGAATCATAGGTTTAAAACATTTGGTCTGCACAAAAAAATGTTTTTAAAAAGTTTTTTTTGGGTTTTAAAATTTGAAAATCCACACGATTGTACACCCTGGATTGATCAAGACTGTGTTGCAGCTCCATTATTTGTAAGTAAGTTCAATTGTATGTGAAATATTTTTTTTTTATAAGTGAATTTGGGATAAATTTTTTTTTGGACGGACAAATTTTCCCGTTGTTTGGTTGCAAGGAGTTAAATGTTTTTTTATTTAGTTTTTTTGGACAAAAATTTATTTCAAAAATTTATTTGGACATTACAAAGTTTAATACCTAATCATGGCAGCATCAGTTAATGCAATTTTTTTATGAAAAATGTTTAACAAAAATGACAATAGATGATATTCGATTTGAACTTTGTAATTTCAACATTTCTTCGACAGGTATTTTTGGAAAAAGAGAACTTTTGGAGAAATTATTTGACAAGCTCATAAAACAGAAAGTTAACCTGAAAAAGTCATTAAATAAGTATATGATAAAGAAGTCAAATAATTCACAGAATAATATGCGACATGAGTATAAAAATCCTGTTAATGTGAATAAACAGATTATCGTACCAGACCTTGACAAACAAGAAAGATTTCTAAATTTTGATCCGTTAGGCACTATAATTCAGCGTAATGTGTGTGATAGGCCTACACATTCCATGGAGAAGATTCAAGTTGCCCTTCCAGACCTTGAAAGCAAGGAACATATTCTAAAACTTGAAAAAAAGGTCTTAGAACAAATGTTGAATGAAGAAAAATTTCTTAAAATAATTGCAAATCTAGACAACATTGTAATAAATTTAAAATCAAGGTGTCAGCATTATAAGGATTTGTTGGATATTTGCAATGCTAAAGTTAGCATATTGCAAAAGGATATTGTAGATATAAAAAAATTAGACAAAACTGCTGTTGTAACATCTGATCTTCATTCATACAGTAGGCCTACCATTGACCCAAGTGACACTGTGGTGAAACATAACCGTTCATATTCCTTGCCAACAAACAAGACAAGGCCAATCACTTTTCAACGCAACTGAATTCCCTGTTCTCCCATCATACTCGAATGGATGTAAGCCGAGGCCCAGGAGGGCCAGCCACTAGTTGCTCGTTCTACTGATCCGAGGCTCTCAACCGGTATACAGCCTAGCCCCAAACTTACTAACCTAGTAATCAGCGACTCAATGCTTGTTGGGTGCAGCTACATTAAGCCAAACGACATCTTTATCCTGGAAACCCATCCAGGCATACAACCATTTCAGCTACAAACACTGCTAGAGTCAAAAAACTGCTGACCCCAATGTATGCGTCGTAGTGTTGCACTGTGGCACAAATTCTCTAAACCGACGTAGCATTGGGCAAATATCTAATGACATGTATCAACTGCTCAGGACTCCCCAAAAAAACATTCCCACGTGCCTCAATCGCCTACACCTCCATCGCACACCGCAGGGATATAGAATGCAAGGACTTGGTGGAAGAAGTCAACAGTGAATTAAAAAGAATATGTAACTTACTGCAAGCCACTTATGTTGAGACCAACAATTCAATATGCCCAGCACGCCATCTGTCCAAAGGAGGCCTACACCCCAACAAGCAGGGTCATGCCACCATCCACAACTTGTTGGCCGAAATGTGCTCAGTAATGAGTTGGCGACCAACACCTTCACTTACCTACACCGTTCCCAAAATCAAAAACACAAGTCTCAGCCCCACTCCCCCGGGTCCGCAACTATCCCATCAATCACCACAAAGAGATCGGGCAGGCCCAGACAGTCAACGATTGAGCTTGAGGGCAATCTATTTCCCAAATTTTCGATTCCACAAAACTTTTCTCCCAACCCCCACTAAAAGCATACCAGCTCAGTCTACTATTGTCCAGATTCCTCCCACTCCAATCCCCCTACTACATCATACCGACCAGCAAACCACAAAGCCTAGCAATTTGAACTCAACAGTCACAGAGCTCCAAGGTAACCTATTTGACGCCCCCTCATTAATTCCCCTTGTGCACTGTGTTGGGGCTGATTTTGAAATGAGCCAAAGGGCATCGCAGCTAGTTTCAAAAGTAAATTTGGCTGTGTGGACCACCTGATTCAAAACAAAGGAGAGAGTCGGAAGCTTCGCAACACTCCATGCGGAAGGCAGATGTCATCTTCTACCTGATAACTAAGCAGTCTCGAGAAGTAAGCCACTTGCACACGACCTACGAGCTACCCTAAAAAAACCTCCGAGCATACTGTGATTTCTACCACATTGACAAACTTGCCATGCCCGCATTGGGTGTGTCCTAGATCATATGTACTGGCCATTTGTCAAGGCCATGATTGATGATATATTTCGCGACTCAAGAACGCAAATTCTCGTCTACACTCCCATTCCCTCGCCAACATCCAGATTGACCATGTATCTTCCAACAAAATTCTTTGTTTCTCTGCAACTGCCCCCACATTGGGCTGCTTTTTCTTCATCCCAACACAACCCCCACCACAGAGGCTGATCCTGATGGACGTCAGCGTTACTGCCGAGCCACAGCCTGCGTTAGTTACGGAACCTCTCGCCGAGGAGGCCAAATCCAAGGATGACAAGGTCACCAAATCGCCTTCCTTCACGGATGTGGAGACTAACACATATGAAGAAGACGGGATCGCCCAGTCGCCTCCTTTCGCTGTCGCCAAACGTGGTCAAATCTGAGGAAGACCAGGCCAGCCAATCGCCTTCCTCCGCGGTCGAGGAGACTACTAAATATGAAAAAAGATGGGACTTCCCAGTTGCCCCCTCTTTGATGTCGCTGACGTGGCCAAACCCGAGGAAGACAGGGTCAACCAATCGGCCTCCTCCCATGGTCGAGGAGACTTTCTCAGCTGTGACACCGTCGCAACCCGTGATTGCAGGATCCATCCTGCACGAGGTCCCTGGTGACTGGACTCTACCCGTGACTGAAAACGAGCTTCCGTCGCAACAGGCAACCCCATTAATTACAACCCCTAAACTATTGTCAATAAAAAAGTAAAAAAGGCTAAACTCCACCCACACGTAACCAGCCCTCCAGAACCACTAAAGTAAACCACAAAGCCCTTAATCACTCAAAAATTGTAAATTTTCTTTTGCTCAGCCAACAAGTGTTGCCAATTTAAAAACAAACTAAGGCAAGGAACACAGTCGCCCCTAATAATACCCCGTCTGCTTATGGCCCCAGCCACAAACCACTAACAACCTCGCCTAAAATCTGCTCGACTCTGAACAAACCCAACAAATCAATACAGAGCCCTAAAATCGCATTCCTTAATATCTGCTCAATCCGGAACAAAAATCGAAGAAATTGAGCTTCTCACCAAGCGCCTCTCCCCTGATATCTTTGCTTCTCGGAACACTGGCTTACTCCACACGAAATTAACTCCTTTTCCATCTCCGGCTACGCTAATATTGACCTTTTCTGTCGCTCCACGTTCATCCATGGAGGTGTCGCAATCCTTGCCAAACCCCACCTCAACCTCATTCCCATCCCTGAAGTCAAACCATACTGCACCGAGAAAGTGTTTGAATGTGTGGCAGGTTCTTGGCGCTCTCTCGATCAGCACTTTATAATTCTCTCTGTCTACCGTTCCCCTCTTGGTGACTTAAATACATTTTCTCTCCAAGCTTGATGAAGTGCTCATCCTTCTCACCAAGAAATTTCCTAAAGCAGACTTAGTCTTATGCAGGACCACAATGTGGACCTGCTTACCCAATCACCATCCCGATCTAAACTGCTCGATCTGGTCCACTCCTTCAATATCATTGAAACCATTGATACACCAACCCGTGTCACTGCCACTAGCAGCTCTCTTATCGACAACATTTTCACTTCTCTCGACCCCGCATTGTTTTCCGTCAGCTCTACTGACCCTGGCCTGTCTTGACCATTACCTCCTCATTCTCAACCTTTATCTCTCCAAAATCCACTCCCCAAAAATGAAGGTAGTGAAACGCTCTTTCAGTCCCAACAATACAGACAACTTTCTAACACGGCTAAGTGCAGAAAATTGGCAGTCACTGTCAACTCCTGGAGATGCAGATGTACTCTTCTCTAGTTTTCTTACCACTTTCCTGTATCACTTCAATAAATCATTTCCGCTAAAAAGCTGTCCCCGCTTTAAACCAAAGTCAATTCCTGGATCACACCAAAACTGCGATCGAAGCCAGACCTTGCGATCCCTTCATTTCGAACTGAAGTCGACTAACAACTCGACTAGTAAACAACAATATCGTGATTAAAAAAGTCTCATGCTAGAAACATTCGCCAAGCTAAACTCTACTATAACGACTCCTTAATATCAGAATCTAAGAACACCTCAAAAGCTATTTGGTCCATGATTAAATCACAGACCAATGCCCCGCAACCTAAATGCAACCTCTCTCCTATCGCTAACGGTAAGTTATATCTGACGCAAACATCTCAAAGTGAACTCTTTAATGACTTCTTCATCAACTCGTGCAACCCTGCTGGTAAGCCTAATGCATCAATTAACCCTCCCCCTCCTCCAAAACCCCCACGACCTCTGATCGGCCCAACTATCTTTCTCCACCCAACCACTCCAATTGAAGTAGCTACTGTAACTAGGAAACTTAGTTCCAAACACTCATATGGACTTGACGAGGTGCCAGGCTCTCTTCTTTTTAAATGTATGGACTTTATTTCCGGCCCATTAGCCTACATCATAAATCAATCCTTTCTGATGGCATTTTCCCTACTAAACTGAAGGCAGCAAAAATACTCCCCATCTACAAACACAAAGGTAAAAAATCTGACATGACTAACTATCGACCCATCTCCCTGCTCTCCTCTTTTTCCAAAATATATGATCGTCTATCATCATTTCTAAATTATCACAACATTTCTCTCCCCTACTCAGCATGGTTTTTTGAAAAAAAACAAATCCACCACAAGCGCAATCTTCAGTTTTCTTTCCCCTCTCTACTCTGCTTTGGACAAAGGTGACCACGCGGTAGGAGTGTTCTATGACATGACAAAGGCTTTGATACGATAGATCACAAAATTCTCCTCGAAAGCTATATACCTATGGCATCCGAGGGATCGCTTTAGATTGGATTTTCCTCTTTTCTCTCCGGCCGTTCTCAAGTAGTCGAAATCGAGACAGCCAATGGTCTATCCGTCACCAAACCCGCTCTAAATCTCTGTCCATAGTCTGTGGGGTTTCCCCAGGGTTCCATACTCGGGCCCCTAGCCCTATATCATATATGTTAATGATCAGGCCACCTTTCTGGATGAGGGTATTCTCCACACAAATATGCGGATGACTTCCAGCATCTGCTGACCCAACCTAAACATCATCCCTCTCAGGCACTTGCCCCCCTAATCAACAGCCAAGTGGCCAAAATGTCATCATACAGCCGCGACAATGAACTCTACATCTCGCGCTCTAAAACGGTATACTTATACTTCCACACTCCCAATAAGATCCCACTGGCTAGTCCCCTAGTTCATCTAGAGTTTGATATAATACCCCCGCGCTTCTAGTGTAAAAGTCCTCGGCCTTGCATTGACCGAAAAACTCGACTGGTCTATCCATGTTAACCATGTTGCCAACAAAATTTTATCTGGATGCTACTCTATCCGTAAGCTCAAACAAATTGTTTTACCCCCATATCTTATTGCAAGTCTACTTTGCCCACATCCACTCTCACTTATCCTATGGCCTGCTATTTTGGGGAGCCTCCCCCCAAGCAAATAGAATATTTATCCTCCAAAAGAGAGAGATACGCATTATTGCGGGGGTCTCTAGAAACACTGCTGTAGGGAGCTCTTTAAGGAATTAGGAATTCTAACTCTAGCATGCACACTCATCCCGTCTGCTGCACTCTTGTTCGCACAAATAGTAACCACTTCCCTCTCAATGCGTCTGTGCACTGCCACAACACAAGAGCCATCCTTCACATACATAGGCCCCCCCACACACCTGCGCCTTTTTGCACTGGGCCCCGAGTACCTTGCCTCCACCCTTTACAACAAGCTCCCAGAAAACATAAAAACCTCCCCCACCCTGCCCTTCTTCAAACACAAGTTAAAACTATATCCCTAAGCAAAAAGCTTCTACTCGGTTAGTGACTACCTCTCCATGTAAATAATAAAGAATTTATAAATAATGAACAATTAAATAATAATAAATAAAAAAAGATATTCTAGCTAAATTCAGCAATGATATATCACCTGTTAAGTCCTGTTTCAAAGTCAACTAAAATTGTAACATATGGTTACGATTTTTTAGTTATATGCCTCCATATCATTATGTCTCTTACTTTCATCTGTACCATTATCTTGCACCAATTGTAAATCACCTCATCGAACAATTCTCTTCTCCAGTTATACTTTCATAAAATAATATATTGTATCAATCTCATTATTATTATTAATAGCAACTCGCTTATTTTCAAAATTTCCCCTTTTCCTTATTAGTATTTATATTTTCCATCATTATCATGTGAATCATATTTATGGACGTGTTGCTTATTTATTAGATTATTATATTATATTAGATTATTCATTCCCTCTCTCTCAAAAGGGGTTATATCTGTTACCATGATACGGTCGAATGAATAAATTGAAATTGAAATTGAAATTGAAATTGGACTTTGAAGGCCGATAAATGATGATGTTGGAAGTAAGAGCAAAATAAAATCTATTAATGTGAATGAAAATAAATAAATACAGGAAATGTGTATATAGTTTTCACCGTTGTGGTCATATGGCGTAGCTCTACACTGTACAAGTGGAATCGTTCAAAAATATTCACTAGCAACGAAGATACAGGCGAGTGGCCTTATTACTCTGACCTAACTATAAGGAAGATTGTCGCCATTTTCACAATTACTTTGGGATTTAATCATATATTTGGTTTATTTAAGCTTCAGGGCACGTATACAGTGAGGTCAAATTGCAAAGGACCAGACAGGGCAAGAAGTTCTCAAGTCGTGTTTCCATCGTTTTTGTTATCGTGCTTGTTGTCATAGTCGTCGTTGTCGTCGTCTTCGGCAAGATGGAGGGAAATGAGGAGAGATTCCCGACAACGGCTGCCAGAGCTCACATGTAGTTTGGTTAATTTGGATAAGGGCGCGTCAACCGTTATATCATAAAGTGCCACTGTAGCTGAGGGGATATTTGTAGCAGGGGCACAGGCTTATCAGACTTCTGACGTCGCGGTCGTCATCGTCTTTGCCATCGTTTGTTTTGCCATTGGAATCGTAAATCGGGGAGATGTCCCCGTCGACAATGGCCAGAGCTCGCCACTATTTTCGAAACGAAATAGTTTTGTTATTGATTTGTTTTTTGCTCGCCACTAGTTTACGGGAGTAAAACTAGTAAACTATCCTTCATACCAACTGATATTACAAGGTGGACTTTTCTCTTGAATTCCCTTTTTTTGATTAGCAGATTAGTTTTGGGCTAATTCTACCCCAAACCAGACGGGGTGGTAAGAAATAGTTGAGAAATAATTGGGTATAAAAGTCCACCTGATGTTTGTTAGATGGACGACGACGACGTGAGAAACTAGGGGGCTTCAACCGGTTAGGTCATATTGCGCCGCCTATGAATGAAAGTAAATGAGAAGAGTTAATGCAGGTATGTTTGATGATAAGATTGTTTTCTAAGTGTATAGTTTTCCTCTCTCCTCGCAATTTAAGATTAGCAGGGCATGCTTAGAGCCAATTCTACCCAGTGCCCAGACGGTGGATATTTAGTTATTATTATAGTCCTAGTTAAGCCTATACAAATCATAACCTGAAGCATTCTTAAAAACGGTGAGTAGAAACAACGACTATAACGTGAGTAACTTTTGCCACCTGTGATTGGATACGACATTAAATATAAATTGATTCGTTTTGTTTATTTGGAATACAGGTGCGGCAACCGCTAGGTCAAAAAGAATTCGCCACTCTAACCTCTAGGGATGTGGAGATGACACAACCATGCTGGTCAGAAACAGCCACAGGCAAGGTGAGGGAGGGAGGCCTAAGCAGTAAAAAAAATTTATAAATTAAATTTGATATTAATTGCCGTACGTTTCCAGCTCTCTTAAAGAATGTCAATAATAATAAGTCTTGTTCTATACATCCAGGATGGCAGTATATTGCGACGCCATACAGGTAGAAGTAATGCGCCGGGCAGCTCAAGTTTAAGCTGAGATGAGCAAAGAAGACATGTAGTTTTTTTTGAGTTTATTTGGATTTTGGATTAAGGGCGCGCCAAACATTTCAATGACGACAAGAGAAACTAGCACTCTTCAACCAAGTAGGTCGCTGCCTTTCATATTGTGATTAAATACATTTAATTTTTAGATACATTTTATATTGTTTTCATAGAATGAAGTTTCTTATGTCTCGTTTTTTGATGGTTAGAATGAGGGTGCGTCAACCGTGAGGTCATTATGCGCCACTCTAGCTAAGAGAGTATGGGGAAGGAAAGTCACATTACCAGCCACGGGTAGGAGGAGGAAAGTGTCAGTTCTAACGTTGCGGTCGTCATAGTCCATTGTCATGGTCGTCGTCATCGGAGAGGTTGTTATGATTAGCAGAACCGTCCTCTGGGCCACTTTAAAAAAGTTTATGTGGCTGAAAGGCGCTTCAACCGTAAGTTCATGATGCGTGACTGTAGCCTGAGTGTGGAGGAGAGGCCCATGCTGTTTAGAACCGGTTCGGATACTTACTCTGGCTAGACGGTTTCCCTCAGCTACCAGATTCAACACCTCAAACGCCGGTCGCCGCGTCCCCTTTCTGATGAGGTTTCCCAACGACGACGACGTGAGAAACTAGGATGCTTCAACCGGTGTAGGTCATATTGCGCCGCCTGTGATAATGAAAGTTGATGAGATGAGTGAATGGTATGTGATAAGATTGTTTTCTAATTGTATTTATAACAAAATAAAATTATGATGATGATAGTAAATTTGTTCGCGGGCTTGTGTCTGGCGGTGCGGCGAGTTAGTTGTGTATCGCTGGCGTGAGTCAGCTGGTTTTCCGGGAATGACGGGCAAGCTTGACAGTTGGGAGGAACAACCGGCCAGGGTACACGGCGTTTTCCTAGCTCTTGTTTAAAGGTGTGGCCAGGGGGGCGTTTGTTTCTTGGTTACTTCTCTTTTACCCAAGCTGTGTGAGTTAATTTTCTTGTTTTATATTTGTATAGGCGGCAGTTGCGTCTGTGGGGCTGTTGATTCTATTCTAGGTGGGTTTCTCTTTGGTTTTTTACAGGGTCCTAGGAGAGGTGAAGTTAGGCCTAGTCCCTAGGGCGTGAACTACCGCAGGCGATCCTATCTTAACCTGGCCCTCGGCTTCTGGCTGTCTATGGAGTGCACTCTACCTTGAAAATTCTATGCTGTTCCTCGTCCAGGTTCCGGGCCCTGCGTTTGGATGTCTTCCAGGGGGACTTAGCCCAAGTGGTATTTACGTAGGGGGACACCACTGTTGCAAAAGCAATCAACTCATGTTGCTTAATTCCCAACAACTCATCAGTGTTATAATAACTAATATATATCGTTCATTTCTGTGTAATCAAAGTGAGGGCTTGGCTGGCCTAGAAATCTTACCTTAGGGGACACCCTCAATTTGCAAAGGCAATCAACTCAGGCTTAAACCCCACCTGGCTATTAAGGTTAATAAAACCAGTCATTGCACTTTTCTGTTTATACAGAAAGTGGGCAGGCTGGCCAAGGGATCATTCCTGTAGGGGGGCACCCACTATTGCAAAAGCAATCAACTCATGCTACTTAATCCCCCACATGTTTATCAATGTTATAATAACCAGTTATTGTTCTTTTCTGTGTAATCACAGTGTGGGCTAGCTGGCCAAGGAATCATTCCTTTAGGGACACCCTCAATTATTGCAAGAGCAATTAACTCTTATTACTTATTCCCCCACCCCCCTGTTTTTCATCATATAATTATCTCTTTTGGTCTGTTATTGTGTTTAAGAGCAATTTAAGCCTAGCAAGTATTTGCTCAGAACATGCCATGGTTATGTAGCATATTTGTGGGCTCTACATCACAAGTTTGCACTTCTTGAACCTTAGTCAAGGACCCATTTGTTGGGGTAATTTGGCCGTGGGCCTGCTTGTTCCTTTGCTTTGTTATTCGTTCTTTTCAATAAATGGGAGATGCACCGTCATTACACATATCACTCTAGGACTACTTTCTGTGAGTTGGATCCTTCGTTCTTCCTACCTTCTCCACCTCGTCCTAGAGTCTTCGCTTTCAAGAAGAACGTGGCGCCCAACATTTGTAACGTGTTTCAAGACCCTAAGACCTGGACGACAGACGGCTTGCGACCCCTTCTACTCTGCTTGGCGGCCGGGGCAACCTTGTGTGAATGTGGACCATTTTGTCCCGTCACAACTTCTACTGGTCCCCCCTCCCGCACACACTGACACCCGAGAGAAACGGTCGTTCTCACCGGGCGGGGAGGCAAGGATTGCGCTGAAGGCGGGGGAGCCGCTGGACAGGTGCCAGTTCACCCTGCGGGGCCCGGCACGGGCCCACTCAACTTCAACAAGGGAGCCGGGTCTGCCCAAGGCACCGACCGGCATCTCTACCTCGGGGCCGGACTGCCGAGCGGAGAGTGTGGCCTCACGCTTACCGACATAAGTGCGGCGGCCAGCGGGCCAGTCAGGGTCCATATACATGCTCCAACTAAAAAGTATGACATAAGATACTCTGCGCTCGTGTTGGCACGTGAGTAAAAGTTTATTACTTATAAGGGTCAAGTAGATTTATTTGTAAACTTTATCAATGTTTTTTTTTATTTCGTGCTTGAATTTGCTAGGAAAATACATTTATTGTAAATGAAACTATTTCAGTGGCTCGAGGCAACATCACCAGTACAGAAACTTAAAGAGGTTGTAATTATGGGTCTTAAACTATAAAACTAAATTAAACCGGTTATTACAAGATGATCAGGCCGAGTCATGTTAGTGCAGATCAAGGGCGATATTTGACAAGCGTCCATTCCCACCGACCGAGTCTCGAACGGACAGGCTGAATTGTTAAAAATATTTTAAAAAAATTGTTAAAAACTGGTTCAAACTGGCACAAGGTTTAAATAATTTTTTACCGTTTGTGTCACTAACGACAAAATCTCTTCATTTTTTAGACTTATAGTCGTTATTATCGTTCATTCTGACCTCATGAAAGCTTAAGTGTTTGCTAATTTTGGCCTCTGTATTGTAAGATGTATGTTTAGCATTAAGAACAATTATCAATTACGATCAGCCTTCGTTTTGAAGAACTAATAGGTTTTTTTTATAATATGTTTTTAAAAAGAGCTTTCCCAAGCTATGTAAACAAATTGTCACTTGTTGCATCCCCTGCCGATAGCGACATTGAACCTTGGAAAAGCAAGATAAAGTAGCTACTTTCAAAACATTCCACACCATCCTCAGTCAATAATTATTTCAGATTTGACATATAATGCTGTATCATAGCAATGCATATCGAATGTCCAATAACATTTTTGCACTACAATAACATACGTTGACTGTTCCTACACTACATGGTTGTGCCCCTTACTCTCCCAACATAGCGGCGAAATATTGAACTCGTTGGCGACTATGCGACATCTGATGGTAGGGCACTGCACTGAGCTTGTGACTAGCTCTATTATAAGTCAAGTCGTCGCTTGTAGTTTGTTCGACTTAATCTAGTTTAATCGTGTGCCATGTGTTAGTTAGTTCCAGCAGTTTGCCAGCCCAGGCGAATCCCGGTCACCTGTGAGGTGCCGGAGAGTTGCTCTGTTGCCTCAGTGTTTTGTCTCAGTCATGCCATGTGATGTTACAGGTCCCCCCACTGCACCAACTCTGAGCATGGTCTACACGGGAGACAACTTCACGGCCACCTGTGAGGTGCAGAAGAGTCGCCATCGCCAACATGTCCTGGTCCTGGCGACGCTGTCGTCCTCAAGGACGTTATCACACACGCTACAGCTAGGACGAGTGGAGGTGGCCCTGGATTTGGGGGCTATAAAACAGACTCTCACACTGCAGCTGCAGCCCCAACACAACGGCAAGGAGTTAAAGTGCGTGGTCTCCCACGTCGCATTGACCCAGCCTCTGGAGGAACAGAGAACTATCGCATTTACTGGTGGCGTTATTCCTATATGTTATTTTTGTAGGGATATTTGGTTTAATTCATCATTGTAGTTCCAGCAAAAATAACAGGTTAATGCGTGCTATTCATTTTCACTTTCATTAAACGTGTGGGGTAGATGTTGTGATGCTAGTAAAGATCACACACCGAAACACATTCATAGGAAATGACCATGATCAAATATACATTAAGAAGATCCGACTTATGTCGCAGGAACAAAGTTTGCCCTTAAAAATATAGATTTTCTCCACAGACCATAAAAAGTGCAAGTTCGAAGAATTTTTGTTTATTTGGATAAAGAGCGGCGTCAACCGTTAGGTCATAATGCATCACTCTAGACAAGGAGATGTGGGAGAGGGGCCCCATGCTGGTCAGAACCAGCCACAGGTAAGGGTAAGGTAAGGGGGGGCGGGGGTAAGGGAGAAAGGGGGATTCTCACGTCGCGGTCGTCATGGTCTTTTAATAAAAAATAATAAATGTGTATTTAGAGTATCCACTCAGTTATATAACTAATTTTCAGTGGGAGACAGTAAAGCAAAGCGACCAAGCCAACCCTGTAGGCCTCGACGCAATCGACGAGTAAGCGATAACTAACCAAATATCGATATTTTTTAATAGGAAATATAGCAATCAGTTGTATGGACAGTGCTAACACCCGCGGAAATCAACCAGGCCGATTCAGAACAACTTTAAATTTATTATGTGCCTCGTTGTTAGCACGGCTCCAAAGTCACCGTTTACAAATTCCTAAGACAAGAACTGATGGACTTAAGTCCAAATCAGAAGTTAAAAAACTACTGACATTAACACGGGTCATCGTCGTCGGAGAGGTCGTCAAGTGATAGGGGAAGTGTCCCCGACGACGATTGGCAGATTTTGCCTCTAGATTCGGAGAGTTTCATTTATTTTTTATTAAGGACGTACCAACCGTTAGGTCATAATGCACCACTCTAACCTAGGAAGAGGGTCCCATGCAGGTTAGAACCAGCCATGGGTAGAGGGAGGAAAGCGGGTTCTCACGTCGCGGTGTCATGTCTTTGTCATCGTTCGTGGTGTCATTGTCGTCATCGTCGTCGAGGGGTCGTAAAGAGAAGGGGGCAAGTTCCCCGACGACGATTCCCGGAGCTCGCCTCTAGTTTCGTGGAGTAATATACTACCCTTCTTACTAGCTGATGTTTGCGAGGTGGACTTTTTCTCTTGAATCGCCTTTTACGATTAGCAGAGCCATGCTCTGGGCCAATTCTATCCCGGGCCCTGACGGGGGCCAAGTTCGAAGAAAACGATAAAAGTGTAATAAGGAAATCCTCATACAACAAAGAATAGTGTCGAACCAATTGGAAATAATGAACTTATTTACAATTAACTTTTCAGTGCCAAACACCACGACCACATCAAGTACCACTGCCAGCACCACCCCTAGTACCACTGCCAGTATCGATGCCAGCACCACCCCTAGTACCCAAAGTGGGCCCGTATGCGATGCCAGCACCACCCCTAGTACCAGTGCCAGTACCAGTGCCAGTACCAGTTCCAGTACCCAGTACCAGTTACCAGTACCAGTACCAGTACCAGTACCAGTGCCAGTACCAGTGCCAGTACCAGTACCGTACTAGTGCCAGTACCAGTGCCAGTACCCTGCCATCACCGTTCCTATGACCATCCCAGTACAATAACCAGTACCACTGCCAGCACCGCCCCCGGCCCGAACTGTCTCGCTACAAACAACCTGGACCTTCTCTGCCGGGAGAACAGGGTGCTACCTTCACAACATGGTAACACGTCTTGTCTCAAGGATGAGGTGCACGAGTATAGAATCAGAGAGGCCGAGCTGCGGTCAAAACAGCGAAAATTGAGGAAGAGACACCAAGATGAAACAAGAGGCTGCTAAGGTAGCGCTAGAGTCAGCTACGTCCAGCGCTAAGGCTGAGATAGCCGCAAAGGCAAGGTCGATACAAGCAGCTGAGTTAGTATCACAGCTGAAGGTGGACGCTGCCCGGTCCCATGCTAGGGCGAGGATCCTGGGCTCAGAACGCCGAGGAAGATCTACGGGCCGAGAGGGAGCGACGCGCTAAGGCAGAGGAGGCCCGGGCACAGCAAGAAGTACAGGCCGCCAGGATGAAGCTAGAGGCGGAGACGTTTGCAATTGAGGCTGCCAAAGGAGTTCAAGAGTCCGCCAAGAACATCGCTAAGGCGAGGAGGACGCTAAATCAAGGTCGATAAAGGTTGCTGAGTCATGTTTGATGATTAGATTGTTTTTAAGTGTATAAATATCAAAATAAAATGATGATGATGATGATAGTAATAGAAAAACCAAAGTTATTGACGTGGATTAAAATAAAAAAATTAATAAATGTATACGATGTGAATTAAAATTTAAATGTTTAAATAAAATACTTTGGATGAGAAAATTTAGAAAGTTTGTCGCCGTTATCATGTGATAGAATTCCGTCATACTCATATGATTGGTAAAATTTTAAATTGCGTGCGAAAGGCATCATATTTTTTACATTCTGCTAGCATAATATGTACGGCTAAAGATACATAAATAATTTAAAGAAACCAAGCCAACCCTGTAAGCGCCAACCCCTGTCAATGTGCGAACGACTAATTAAAGATACCGGCATAATAAATAGGAAAAACCTATCAATCAAACTGGCACGATCCTTTCTGCGGACAAAGCGAAGAATCTACCAACGACGAAGACGTGAGAAACTGGGGCGCTTTAACCGGTTAGGTCATATTGCACCGCCTCATATTGAAAGTTGATGAGATGAGTAATGCAGGTATGTTTTATGATTTGATTGTTTTCTAAGTGTTTAAAACAAAATAAATTGATGATGAGGAAATTAATAGCAAAATACAAGTTATGTATATGAATGAAAATAAAAATTTAGAAATTTGTTTGATGTGAATTGCTAATTCGGAAAAACCTTAGAATGTTTTGTGCGTTTGTTGCCAGGACGGCTCCAAAGTCCCCGTTTACAAAAATTCTTAACCAAGGACTACTTAGAAGTTAACAAACTTCTGCCTATAGCGGGATTCAAACCCTAGACCTTCTGCATTGAAAGCAGAGACGCTTACCACATGACCAACAAGCCACCAGATATCATAATAATATTGTAATGATGATTTGTTTATTTCGAGAGTATTTTTTGGGGGTTTATTTGGATTCAGACTCGTCAACCGTTAGGTCATAATGCACCACTCTAGCCTAGGGGCTATTGGGGAAGAGGGTCCCATGCTGGTCAGAACCAGCGACGGGTAGGGGGAGGTTGTCTTTGTCATTTTCATGTTGTCATGGTCGTCAAGGAGAGGAAGGGGTCCCTTTACAGAATGACAGAATAAACTTGCACTATCTACAACATGTATCTACTCATTATTAGAATGGTAATATAAGTTATGAAAAAGAATTTTGGGGTATATCGACCGGATGACGGTCAAAGGTACATCACATGAGTCACATAAGGGAATAACCTTTTCTCTGGTTAAGAGATATCCGTGACTGTGAGTTAGGCGTGTGTGGCCTATTCGAATTCTAGACAAAACCACCTCTTCTCTACGTGAGAGTCGAGACGTAGGTGGACGTATTTTATTAGTATGTGTGGGCATCACACTACGCAATTTGTTATTTTGCAACACATCCCACGATGCTTGTCGCAAATCCAAATATCTTTGCTCGAATCCAATCTTGACATCTGGAACGGGAACTAGATTGAAATCAACGTCGCGACGCTAGGAAGCTTCTTTAGCAGCCCGATCAGCGTGTTCATTTCCCTCTATGCCCACGTGTCCTGGTATCCAGCAAAACTCTATTACAGAACCTATGAGTTTATTTTTTCTAAAAGTAGAATTGAATGTCTTGTACCAAATGATGACTGGAATACATGAGTTTTATAGCTTGAAGCGTCAACCGTTAGATCTAAATGCACCACTCTAACCGAGAAGATGAAGAATGAAAGAACCTTGCTGGTCAGAAACATTAAGGGTAGGTGGGAAAAGGGGGTTCTAACGTCTTTGTCGTTTGATTTATTATTTTTAAGGGCGCGTCAACTGTAAGGTCAAATGCACCACTCTAGGGTAGGGGACATGGGAAGGAAGGAGCCCATGTTAGTCAGAACCAGCCACGGGTCAGGGCGATGAAGGTGGGTTTCTCACGTCGCGGTCGTTATCGTCTTTGTCATCGTTCGTTGTGTCGTTGTCATCGTCGTCGAAGAGGTCGTCGAGGGATGGGGGAGGTGTCCCCGACGACGATTGCCAGAGCTTGCCTTGAGTTTCGGGGAATAATATACTCGCCTCTTACTAACTGATGTTTGCGAGGTGGACTTTTTGTCTTAAATCGCCTTGTACGATTAGCATAGCTATGATCGAGGCCAATTCTACCCCGGGCCCAGACGGGGGTACAGTGATTTAAGATGATGAACTTTCAGAACAAATGTTATTTCGAACAAGAAATGAAAAAAGAATTAGGGCTAGGTCCAATCATTTCGACGAGTGGGAAGATGATGAATTTTTCATAAGGTTCCGCCAAACAAAACCTACCTAACCTAACCAGAGTTCTGAAATAATAAAATGATAACTTAACCACCTCATACCCAGCGTTTACTAAAAACTTTACTACACCTGCTGTGTTTCTCATAGGAGAAGGTGGGTTTGAAGACATTAAGAAAGGAATCATAGAACAATTTCTAAAAAATAAAGCCAAGTCCTAGGCTAGGCTAGGGCTATATAGCCTGGCCTAGCTTAACCTTGTCCGACAAACTTGTCTTAGATAGGCTTGAAATACAGCTGGGTGTAGATTGACCTACGGTCTAGGCTAGGGCTATTGCCTAGCGTAAGCCAAGGCCTTCTTGACGCAATGCAATGAGGGATTGGGCCTAAACTTGAATAGACAATAGGCATAGCCTAGACCCAAAGATTTGACCTGACCGATATTTGAGCCCTATCCACATGGGCCGACTCAAGAATCTAGGACTCCATGTGAAGCAAAGTTTGTAAAATTAAATATCTTTTTCATTTCACATTCTGTTCCAATGGCAGGGGGGGAAGCAATGCAAGGGCAACCTTCTCTTGCGTTTTGGGTTTATTTGGATTAAGGACGCGTCAACCGTTAGGTCGTAATGCACCACACAAGCCTAGGGGATATAGTGACGATGCCATGCAGGTCAGAACCAGCCACGGGTAAGGGGAGGAAGAAGGGTTCTCACTTGTTGGTCGTCATTGTCATCGTACATGGTGTAATTGTCATCGTCGTCGTCGTCGTTTTTTTCAAGTACTTGCATCCGTCTTTTTGTTTTCCGCAATATGTTTGTAAGAAGTCACGAGATTAACAGTGTTCCAGCAATAAGGAACAGAATAATTGCCCACCCTTTTACCCTCCGTTTTCTTCATGTTATTTCCCCTGGCCATCTCTTACTTCCAACCAGGAGGCTAGGCCTAGGCCGAATACTCACCTGGCGTAGAACTATCAACACATGTGTGCCTACCGATTACGAAACGTTTGACGAAAGTAAGGTTAGAGGTTTATTAGTGAAGGTAGCTCCACGAGCACAGAGAGTTGAAAAATTACTAGAACTGCTGCCAACATATGGAAATAAAGTACTAACCCCAAGTTATCCCGAGGATGCGTATCCTCCGAATAAAATATCGTCGTACAACGCTGAGCACCGTTTACCCTAGGATAACTTATCCAGGAGATACGTTACTACGACTTTTATCTGGAGTTCGTACAACCGGCCCTTAGTCCAAAGCAGAAGATAAAAAACTTCTGCACCTAACAGGCATCGAACCCATGACCTTCAGCATTGGAAACAGAGCCGCTAACCACAAGACCAACAAACAACAAAAAAATCATCTCGGAAAAATGTGTAACGATGACGAGAGAAACTAGGGCGCTTCAGCCGGTTAGGTCATCATATAACGTCGCCCGTGATATTGTAAGTTAATGGAATGAGTTCAGGGTGTGTTTGATGATGTTTGATTTTGATGATTGTTTCCTAAATTTCTCAAAGAAAAGTCAAGTATGCTACTGATATTAATCGCAATAAAATATTGTTTATTTCGTAATAAATAAATGTGTTGATATGATTCTTTTTTTAATAAATTACTTTAAATGAGATAGGTTATTAGAACGTTTGTTGGGGTTTTCATAGAAAAGAAGTTCTTCATAATATGATAATATTTATTTGGATTTAGGTCACGTTAACCGTTAGGTCATAATACACCACTTAAGTGTAGGGGATATGGGGGGTTGGGGCCCATGCTGGTCAAAACCAGCCACGGGTAAGGGCAGGAAACGGGGTTTCTCAAGTCGCGGTCTTCATCGTCTTTGACTTCGTTCGTTGTATCATTATCATCGTCGTCGGGGAGGTCGTCAAGAGAAGGGGGAAGTGTCCCCGACGACGATTGCCGGAGCTCGCCTCTATTTTTGAGGAGTAAAAGACTACCCTTCATACTAGCTGATGTTTGCGAGGTGGACTTCTTCTCTTGAATCGCCTTGTACGATTAACAGATTCCATGCTCCGACGACGACGACGTGAGAAACAGGGCGCTTCAACCGGTTAGATCATATTGCACCGCCTGTGAATGAATTAAATGAAATGATTTAATGCAGGTATGTTTGATGATTAGATTGTTTTCTTAGTTTTATAAATAACAAAATAAATTGATGATAATGAAAGTAATAGCAAAATAAAGTTATGTATGTGTATGAAAATAAAGAAAAGAAAGCAATGTGTAAGATGTGAATTAAATGTTGTTTAAATAGATTTAACTTACTATTGATGACAATTTAGAAAGTTTTGTCGCCGTTAAATCATATGATACAAGTTCTTCATAGATTGGGAGAGATCAAATTGCGTGCGCAAGGCATCATATTTGGTACTTCTGCCAGCATATGATGTACGTTTAAAGGTACATTCACATGTGTCAATATTGGAATAACCTTTTTCTCTGGTTAGAGAAATCCGTGTGTTACGCGTGTGTCCCTATACGAAGTCTAGACAATACCACCATCTTCTTCTACTAAGAGTCGAGACGTAGGTTGGACGAATTTATTAGTCAATGTGGGCATAACACTACGCAATTTGTTTTTTGAACACATCCCAAGATCTTTTCGCAAATCAACAATCTTTGCTTGTATCCACTCTTTACAGCTGGAAACGTGAAACTAGATTGAAATCAACGTCGCCGACGTGGGGAAGCTTCCTTAAGCCAGCCCGATCAGCGTGTTCATTTCCTCTATGCCCACGTGTCCATGTATCCAGCAAACTCTATTATATATCCCTTAAGATTTAGTTTTCTAAATAAGAATTGGATGTCCTTGGTACCAATGATACTAAATACATAGTTTTATAGCTTGAAAGTTGAACTAAGGCTAATCTGACACACAAATGTTTTCTCCACAACGACGCTGTAGAATGTATTGAAGAGCTTTCACGAATGGCAAATAACTCCTGCAGTGAAAACTGAACACGACGTCGCTTAGCCTATTAGTCCAGTAAAGTGGGCAATAAATGCAACTCCAAGCCTTGTTGTCAATTTGGACCATCTGTGAATACCAATAAACCTTAGCATGTTCATCAAGGGGCGCAAATCTTTCTAAGTTTTAATTTGAATACACTGTCGCAGTAGAGTTTTTTTATCAAAACCACAACGGTCGCATGTAGTAAATCGGCTCTGTGTAGACCAGGCGGGTTATTGCTATAACAAAATTCAAATGTTGGCAGATTAAATCTATAAGATTATCAAAAGCGTACATCTCATCCCGTTGGGAAGGGTTGCAATGGGTTTGTTATCAAAGTGTCTGCCATATTTTACATTAAAAACATCCCCGATTTGCTGGATTGTTGGCCATAGCTTTAATTTTCATTACGGTACTACGATACCCATCAAGAGGTTTCGCCGTCTGCCAAAGAGGACACCCTGACTCCGGCATACAAGCTGACTACCGGCTTGTTCGAATGCCCAATAACAAAAATTGTTCCTATCGTCCTGTTCCCCAATCCCCCAAAATGTGTGCTACTGTTAAAGCAATTGACCTCTGCATTTACAAAGTCTATATACGGGCGGTAAAGGAAAGGGCTTTTGGCAGCGAGAGAGAAGAGAGGGTAACGAATATTTACGTAAGGGAACGAGGAGACACTAGGGCTCTTCAACCGTAAGGTCTATTGCGCCACATTGTGGTTATTGTAAGTAAATGAACACGTGTTGTATGTTGTGTTATATGATGTCATAGTTTTCTATGTTTATAAAAGCTGCATCGCTAACGACCAGCGAATAGACCATTGATAAGATTATAACACTTCGTCAATAACAACTCAGATTAAGGTATTCTTTGCATTACAGATTTAGGTCTGTAGACTACGTTATTTTATCATCATTCACAGTCACCTATTTCTACCGTGGTTGGTTTTTTAAAATTTGTGATGGCGAGTCAACCGTTATGTCCATCTTGCCGAGTCCATGGGCGCGAATAAGCATAACAGGAATACTTGTTCATACGACGTGAGAAACAAGGCGCTTACCGGTAACTTATATTGCGCCGCCAGTAATATTGTAGCCCTTGTTTATATAATGATTGTGTGTGTGTTTGATAAGAGTATTGATTTCTAAGTATAAGTCAAGAAAGAAGCAGACACAATATATGCTACTAGATAAAGTATTTTAGTTGAGACTACCAAACCATATAGATAAACGCCTTTATTCGCCAGGTGGGATTAATATTTTCTTTAATACAATCTTATACTAATAAGAGAAGTAGAATTATAAATTTGACCTTGAACAAATTGGCAACAGAAATAAGTTTCTTTTTGCATGGATTTAGAAAACAATCCCATTTACATACTCAAAATCGCGAAAATCTAAGGTGTCGAAATTTGATCAAATTTTGCATTATAAGTTAAACAATAGACAATAATTCCAATAGTATATAACCGTGTTTTCCATACATTTTTACAATAAACTACACAGTAAGGATCAATTAACGTGTAACTATTTATTTAATTATGATTTGTGATGTATGGAATCCATTAATTAATTAATTAAATTAATAAAACATGTTAATTGTATTACTTAATTTCAATACTAAATTTTTCAATGATATTGCAATCTTGCTACGAAACGATTTTAGTGCACATCATTATCCTTGTGAAAAACAACAAAATTGCAACTTTTAAATGCAATTAATTATTAATTCATTGCGTTTTAATTAGCAACTAAGTTCATGAATTGAAGATATACTCGAATAAAAAGTTCCTATGCCTGTTTTTTCAGACTTTGCAAATAATGTTTAGTATTTTGAATAATAAATAAATACTTTATACTGCGTAATATGGCTAAATTACAATAATTATGTAATAATCATTGTGGGCAATTAAATTAAAAATTTAATGGAATAATTTGAACTTAAAAATGAGGGGGGGGGGGGGGGTGATAAGGATATTTTTGTAAAAAGAAACCCACAAAATGTAAGTTTTAAAACTAGCAAGAAACTAAATCTTAAAATTTTAAATCGATGCATTGCTTTTTATTAATGATATTAATCCTAATCCTAGTATTTTTAATAATATTTAAAAATGGCTTTTATGACAAATTTTTCATATCATGACAAATAAATGACGTGAAATAGCTTACTTATCAACATCAAGAGCACATAACAAAATGTATATTCTGCCTTCCTGCTTGGATTTGATGATATTAAACATATTTGTCCAGATCTTATGCAAACTAAACCCAGCCTAGAGGAGAGAGCTGTTAGTATTGATTGATAGTAAACATATTTTTTCTCTAGGATCTAATGCAAACGCAAGCGTCAGAGGAGAGATCTGTTACCATTATGTTACATCTTGATTGATATTAAACCATATTTTTTTCCAGATCTAATGCAAACCAGTCTTAGGATAGAGCTGTACCATTGATTGAATTGATGTTGATGGATTGATTTATTGATTCATTGATTCAGATTGATTTGATTCATTTGATATTACTTAACGTCTCATATTAATTCACTAAGGCTATTTGATACGATTACCATTGATCACCTTGGTTGATATTAACCATATTTTTCCAGATATAATGTCAAACCAGCCTTAGAGGAGAGAGCTGTTTACCATTTGTTACCTTGTTGATTTAAAATCAATTTGTCCAATCTAATGCAAACACAGCCGTAGAGGGCCAATGTTACAAGACACGCTTGATTGTTTACTAACACATTTTTGTTTTGTTCACAATTTAATGCAAACCAGTCCTCGAGGGTTTTATGAGCACTAAGTGTCAATGCTTTCAACGCTTCAAGCGATATAGCTTTTTTTGTATGTGTGAATGGATGTTTTTAAAATTATCAACTCTTGGCATTGATAAATACGCCTATCTATTGGGTGGTGATCCAAGTACATGGAGCTATAAACTAAATATAACATAGCTCGAGTTAATAATTTTAAGTAGCTCCCGTGATTGTTTTTTAAATACTATGTTGGATAGTCAAAATTGACAAGACATTGATTCATAAATGATTATATGCCAGGATAATTTAATTTAATTCAAACCCACGTTTATGAGCACCAAGGGTCAATGATTTCAATGGTCCAGCGGATATAGCTTTTTGATATGTAAATGAATGTTAAAATTATCAACCCTTGGTTAATAAAAAATAAGCCTATCCATTGGGTGGTGATCCAAAGAATATGAAGCAATAAATATACATATCTTAATTAATGTTTTTAGTAGCCCAGTGGATTTGTTCAAAATACTATTTTGAAAAGTTAAAATCAGAACCCATAATTTAATTATTAAGCACTATTCCATAAATAGTAAAATAACAAACATGTGCGCATATTTCTATACCCTAGACGACGTGAGTAACTAGGGCTCTTCAACCGGTTTAGGTCATATTTGCGCCGCCTGTGAATGAAAGGAACTGAGAAGATGAATGCCAGGTATGTTTTTTGATGATTAGATTGTTTTTCTAAGTGTAATAAATAAACAAATAAATTGATATGAAGAAAAGTAATAGCAAAATAAAAGTTATGTATGTAACATGAAAATAAAGAAAAGAAACAATGTGGAAGATGTGAATTAAATTTTGTTAAAATGATTACAATGAATGAGAAATTTAGAAAGTTTGTCGCCGTTTATCATGTGATAAAGTTCTTCATATGATTTGGGAGAGATCCAATTGCGTGCGCAATGCCCTCATATTTGGCACATATCCGCTAGCATATGATGCACGGTTAAAGGTCAACATCACATGTGTCACATATGGATAACCTTTTCTCTGGTTAAAAGATATCCGTGTGTTAGGCGTGTATGGCCTATCGAATTCTAGACAATACCACCTCTTCTCTACTGGAGTCTAACGTAGGTGGATCGAAATTTTTGTTAGTCAAAATGTTGGCATCACACTATGCATTTGTTATTTTGCACACATCCCACGATGGCTGTCGCAAAGGACGAGTTTTTTATGAGCAAGCCAATGGGTGTTAATTTTGTAGTGTAATATAAAGGAATCTACATACCATCCATGGATTAGGAATTACGTGAATACATGGATGTAGTTAAAATAAACATGGGCTTTTTTGTTTTCCTACTTTAATTCGTTTTTAGAAGATTAACCCTTGGTTACCACCGTGTTTTTCTGAGAAGCATAACTAGCCACCTGGGGTGCGTCAGGACCCCATCAATTAAAGAGCCCTTGTGTTTCCCCGGTTGTTCAGATTTTGGAAGCCTACTATTCGTCAGGAATTAATTTTAACTTTTCTGATGACCACTTAGTGTTTTTCAAGAGTTAAAAATTCGCGAAAATTATAGTTTTTTTTCCCATTGAAATTTTTCGGAAAAAACTAAAAAAAACGCAACGTTTGTCAATTTTGTTCAAATTTGAGATCTTTTTTTGAACCTTTTTTTTTTTTTTTTTTTTTACCATGATGTTTAATGTATGATTGTTCGGGGATTTCACAAAAAGTTTTCTTCGTTTTTGTTTTCTTTGTGAATTTTGACCAATTCCCCCCGACCCCTCGCGCCCCCACGATTGAATTGACCTTTTTCATTCATATTTATATGTAATGATTTTTTTATATTATATATAGTATAATTTACTTAGATAAGTGTGTATAAGTTCATATCTATCAATTTACATGGAAAAGTGTATGGGGTTATTTGTGAGGGTGCAATACTTCGATAAAATTTTGGCCTATGTAAAAACACTTGAGTAAATGTAGTCCTGTGTAAGTGAGCCACCTGGGTTCCTTTGAATACCCGCGAGGTTCGTGGAGGAGTAATACGTAACACATGGAGACCGGGATCCAACTGAATTTTAATTGGTTCGATGTAACTTGAATGTACTAGAGACTCCAAGTCAAGCCACGCCAATAGATCGCTTCAGGGCTAAGCAGAAATTTGACTGGGGGCCGCATGACCCAGGTGGTTAACCAAGGTTAAGTAGTCCCTTATTTTTTTCCGCTTAAAAGGTGTATGTTAGTACGTCAATATCAGTCATTTCGTACAAGATTTTATGGCTAACCATTCTCGGCTGTGTCAATTGACATTATTTGCAGCTGTCATACCACTGAAATACTGTTAAGATCAAAACTTCCATCGATGTCAAAGACATATCATATTATCTAGGAATTTAATTAACAAGTTTTTGTTATCTTATGAATGTGAATACATGTACACGAAAACAATACTGAATCTCAAGTTGTTGGTCTGTTACCGAAAAATTGAAAGTATCTGTTTGTTTTATTTTTTATTTTTTTTATAACTAATTAATTAATTAATTCAAAACTAAGTAACACAAAAAAAAGTTACATGAATGCCAGTTTACGTTGAAAAGTGACCGGGTATCGTATGTTATGTATTCTGTGCGATATATTGTTTTGTTATTGATAGGATTAATTACAATTGATTTCCATTGATATTTAATCATTTTTGTCATCGTAATTAGCCTATGTAATTAAATCAAAAATAATAAATTCAAAAAACAGAAGTAGTGATATTTCACCTCAACTGTCTACTGTCAATGCTAACCTTGTAGCGAATAGGTGAAAAAAAATGTTTTTATTGAATATCAGTATTTATCTTAACATGCACATTTAATCATTTTCGACAAACCTAAGATTTTCCGCGATTTTGAGTTTGTTAAACACGTATTTTTTTCTGAACCCAGTGCAAAAAGAACCATTTCTGTGCCAATTTGTTCAAGGTCAGGACTATTTTTTCCCCAGTTCTCCTACTTCTATAAATACTTTATAGAAACAGCTCGTCTGGTAAACCCAGTTGAAGGCAAGAGGTGGGAACGGGTCGGTTAGGACGCCGTAATGCGGGGCGGGGTCCCCTACCTAGCTGTAGCTGCAGTCATTCAAATAATGCCCTCACACTAAGATGATGTTATCCAGCCTTTATCTAAGATACTTTCTAGACACATAGACTCGTGCTGGTAAAACCCAGTTTAAGGCACGGAGGTGGGAACGAGGTCGGTAGGACGACGTAGTTGCCGGGCTGGGTCCCCTACCTATCTGTAGCCTGGCAGCATTCAAAATATGCCTCCACATAGTATGATTTATCCCAACCATTATACAAATACATTTTGACACATGACTCGTGCTGGTAAAACCCAGTTTAATAAGGCAAGAGGTGGAACAGTTCGGGTAATGACGACGTAAGTGCGGGCGGGGTCCCCTACCTAGGCTGTATCCTGCAGCATTCAATAATGCTCACATAAGATGATGTTATCCAACCTTTATACTAAATACATTTATAGACACATATGACTTCGTGCTGTAAACCCCCGTTTAAGGCAAGAGGTGGGAACGAGGTCGGTAGGACCGACGTAGTGCGGGCGGGTCCCCTACCTAGCTTAGCCTGCAGGCATTCAAATAATGCTCACGACTAAGATGATGTTATGCCAACCTTTATACGAAATACTTTATAGACACATAAACTCGTGCTGTAAAAAAAAACCCAGTTTTAAGGCAAGAGGTGGGAATGATTTTTTTGGTTTCTTTGGATTAAGGATGCGTCAATAGTTAGGTCTAACTCATAATGCACCACTCTAGTCTAGGGGGGGGGGGAAGAGGTGCCCATGCTGTCAGAACCAGCCAACGGGTAAGGGGAGGAATGGGGTGTTTCTCACGGGATCGCGGGTCGTCCATCGTCTGTGTCATCGTTCGTTGTGTCATTGTCATCCGTCGCCGGGGGTCGTTTAAGGGAAAGGGGACAATGTCCGTGACGACGATTGCCAGTAGCTCGGCTCTAGTTTTCGGAGTAAATACTCTGCTCTTTCTAGCTAATGTTTGCGAGTGGCACTTACTCTTGAATCGCATTTACGATTGCAGAGCCATGCTCCTGGGGACCAATTCTACCCCGGGCCCAGACGGGTAGGTGGTAACGGAGGTCGGGTAGTGACGACGTAAGTGCGAGGCGGGGTCCCCTACCTAGCTGAAGCCTGCAGGCATTCAAATAATGCCTCACACTAAGATGATGTTATCGGGATAACCTAACGCTTCGTCTCTCTTCTAACGAACGGCAGAGCTATATTCTATAGCCCGGGCCCGAGACGGGACGCTTCGTGTTTGTCATCGTCCATAGCCTTTTGGTCATCAGTTTGATGTTGTCATAGTTGTTGTCGTCGTCCAACAGTTCGTGATGAAAGGGTCATACCCCCGTCGACGACTACCAGAGCTCCCTCTGGTGGTTTAATTATTTGGATTTAAAAGGCGCTGGGAGGGGGGTAACCGTTAGTCATAAGCGCTACTCTAGCCTAGGGGATATGGGGAGGAGGGAACCCATGCTGGTCAGGAATCCACCACGGGTGGGGGTCAAAGAAAGGGTGTGGGTGCGGGTGGGGTGTTCTCAACGTCGCGGTCGTCCCATCACTTCGTCATCGGTATTGTTGTGGTCATTGTTTGTTGTAGTCGTCGTTCGTCGGGGTGGTCGCAAGGGGGGGAGCTTCCCGACACCGAATGCCAGAGCTCGCCTCTAGTATTGGATCGTAAAATACTTCTCAAAATACTAGCTGATGTTTGTGAAATAGACTTTGTCTCGGTCCTCGCCTCTAACGATTAGCAGAGCAATGATCTAGGCCAAATTATAGCCCGGGCCCAGGCGGGAATAATTAGCAACTTGTGGTAGGAGGAAACATTGGGGTCAACCGGGTTGGTCGTCATGAGCCTGCGTCAAAGATTTAAGCCAATACGAAATTAGTTGTCGGCTTGTTATGCCTAAACAGTATTGTTTTATTTGGTTTTAGGAAGCGTCAATCGATAGGTCATAATGCACCACTTTAGCTTAGGGGATATGGGGTAGAGCCCATGCTGGTGCGAACCAGCCACGGGTAAGGGGAGGAAGGGTGAATCTTACATTTCCCAAATTTAACAAAGAAGACGTGAGAAACTAGTGCGCTTTAACCGGTTAGGTTATATTGCGCTGCGTGTGATATTGAAGATTAACGAAATGAGCTAATGGAAATATTGTTTACAAAGTTTACAAAAGATTTGTATTATTATTATTATTAGTATTATTATTATTATTATTATAATTATTTAATTTTTATTATTATTATTATTTATTCAAAAGGCAAACAGTTACATAATATGTATCAGCTTAGCAATATGAAGTGGATGCAGGAAGCGAACCTGAAGTCCTTACACATTTGTGTCCTACATCCATCGTAAATAAAACTAAAATATAACAAAACTAAAACTAACAAACTTACATTTCAGATAGCATATCTTTTGATGAAAGTGATGAGATAAAAAGAAAACAAAATACAAAAAATTGATATCAGTCAAGTAATAAGAAACAAATTTATGAAACTGATTAGGCCTAGATACATGTGTAATACAATGATTATATGGTTGATATGAGTAATAACATAAAAATAATACCTAATGAAAATGATAAGGGGGAAAAAGTACAACGATTAAATTGATAGTGTTAGTTAAGAAATAAGAAAAATGACAATTTTTAATAGAATTGCGGTAGCACACATTCTAAAACTATCCTTCCAGGTTCATGTTGAACCTATTTAAAAGTTCTACATATAGCCCTGTTAAATTCACCGCCAGTCAAGTTTTTAATTTCAGTAGGGAGAGAGTTCCAAATCCGCGAGGCACGGTGGTAAATGGAGTTTTGATAGAACCCTGTGTTGGCTCGAGATGGCCGGAGCATAACTCCTTGTCTGGGTCCTCGCCCCAGGTGAACTCCCCTGTAGTCCAGCGATAGTCGTTCGAGAGGATCCAGATCAATTTGTCTACTCATGCCCTTATGTAGGAACAGAATGTCACACCTTGAGAAAAAACCTTCAATGCTAGGTATATTAAGACTGTCTCTTCTTTCTTGCGTACTAAGCTCTGTCCTATATCCGTATACCATTTTTGTAGCCCTGTTTTGCATAACTTCTAATTTGTGTATGTTTGTTGCTGTGGTCGGGTGCCAGGCAGGCGCTCCATACACCCAAAAATGGCCTCACAAGCGCCAGATACGCTATTCTGCGCACCCTTTGTTGGCTAGCATTTAAAATTTCTGTGGATGAATCCTATTAACTCTGAACATTTAGCGCGTATGATTTCAGTATGAAGGTTCCAAGACAAATCTCTTGTTATGGTAATACCTAACAATTTAATTGATTCGGTTGATTGAAGAGTTTCTCCACGAATGACGTATCTGCTATTAAAAGGTTTGGTAGCCCGGGTTAAAACTAGTAGGGTGCATTTTTTACTGTTGAGTTTCATCTGATTTTCGGTACACCATCGAGAAACGTGATCTTCTTGCAGCGTCACCATATCTTCGTTGTTTGTCACTGGGCGATATAGGGTACAGTCATCCGCATAAATTTCAATCTTAGATGAAACACACAAAGGTATATCCATCATGTATATCACAAAAAACAATGGCCCCAACACGGACCCCTGGGGCACCCCAGAAATCACATCCACCGACTCTGATTTTGAACCGTTATACACAACACATTGCGTTCTCAATGATAAAAAGGATTCACACCATTGCAGCAGGTTCCTCTTAATCCCATATAGTGGGTTCTCTTATCATGATATTTGTGGGTCCCGTGTGCAATTTTGTGATAGAGTATTGAGAGTGGTATCATTTTTTTCCTTGTGAAGTACTGATTCAGAAAAGTGATGGTGGGGATCTGGGACCCGCGACTGGAAGGGGTGAGGGGTGGGGGTTAAAATGTCGAAATTTTGTAAATATAATCAAATATTTTTCTCATTTTTTCGACAATTCCAAATTGTTTTAATTATTTTTAGCTTTTTAACACTATATTTAACTTATATATTTTAATAAATCATTAAATTGACCGCCATATTGGATTCAAAATGGCGGAAATAATTATTTCTTAAAATTCCGCACATAGTCGTGTGGGATATCATATTAAAGGTATTTAACGTCTCAATAGGGATAAGAGAACTGTTTCATGGTCATGGTTATCACTAAAAGTACCAATATCGACATTGATTTGACTTGTAGACCAGTGTCCTACCGATTTCTTCAAAATATACATGAATTTTATGTTGCCATTGCCAATATTTTAGTGATTTTTTTACTGCAGAGTACAAATGTATGACATGGCATTATGATAAAGTAAAATAAATGGCATCCAACAAAATTTAAGTTCAATATATTTTTTCAATATATTTCAATACATTTTGATTTAGCACAAGAACATCGTACTATATTCAACAGTTCTTCAGGCCCGCAAGGGATGCCACACATTACTGGCTCATACGATTTATCATCATCTATAGTCCATCCAAAGTCTGTTACTAATGGTATACGAGGGTTTGCAACATGCGATTGCTACCAAATCAATGCTTGATAATGAGCTCTTCTGATAGCTGGGCGTAGTGCAGCTTGAGTCGGTGGCATACTTATGCCTTATACTTGCTTTTTCGTAAAAAAACAAACAACTAACATAAACACCATCGTTTCTCACGTAGAGTATTTATTTTGGGCACTCGCAAGTCACAGAGCATAATATGTATTCTTCAAGGACTCGATACGTTTCTTCTCCAATAATTGTTTGTGTTCCACCTAGTGATGCAAGGGCTTCCAGGACATTGTCATCAGCATCTACAAACCTGTTCCAGAAACTGGTCTTAGATTTACCAGAAAATGAACCAGTAATGTCAGCTCCAGAAAGAGAATGCATTTCCGAGTAAAGCAACAACTCGTTTTTGTCCCAATGCTTCAGAATTTTTTCGCAATGAAATTAGGCGCGGTTTATTCCCTGTTAAAACCAGATAAGAATATTTTGGGAGTTGTGAATATCGATGTGTAGCCAACACTAGAACGTCAGTGTCAGGAGTGGAGATAAGCAAGGACTTAGTCCCTCTTTCGGTTGCATGAAGTGCCAGACCTTGGTCTAGCGCACTATCAGAAATTTGTTCGTGAACGTATCATTGATGACTGTTAATTTGTGGGATACAGTTCCACAAAACAAGTTGAGAACGTGTAAGACTATGTCAAAGAAAATAAAAGTAAAAACCAAACAGTGTGTTGTTCAATTAAAAGAAGACAGGAAACTTTTCAATTGTCTTGTTGTTCTATGTCATTCTCTGCCAAAAATAAATCTAAAAGAATAAATTGGTAAATACAAGCTATCTGCTGATCCATGCAGTATGTTTGGAAATGAATGGACTATGAACCACGTTCAGTCAAAAGGAAGCTAACGCATCATTTGGAAGACCACGCATCCAAATAACTGCAAGCTGACGATACGAAATCTCCAAATCCAAATGATAGGCCTAATCCCAACTCTGAAATATCAGTTGGGATTGTAGATGGAATGGCAGAAATACACGCATTAAAGCTTGCAAAGGACACCAGGACAATTTCAGATTTGGCAGATCAGTTTTGTAAGAAAGTCTTTTCAAAGTATGGGAGTTTCTCAGTGGTCCATGTTGTATTTGATACGTATGTTGAGAAATCACTAAAAAAAAATCACAAGAAACAAACGGCAGCTGGGAAAGCCCCTCATTCAATACAAAATAGAACCTCACACAAAAATAAAATCGGTCCCTCTAAACAAACTTATGTCCCATTTCAAAAATAAAGATTCGATTACAGAATTGTTGAGTAAAAGTATATTAAAAATGGCTACAGACTTGAATGAAAATGTGTTGTTTCTTACCGCAACATTGCAAAAGCCACTAAACTTCATGTCGACAAAAGCATTTCTCAAGAAGAGGCCGACACGAAAATCATTCTCCATGCACTTCATGCAACCGAAAGAGGGGCTCAGTTCTTGACTATTATCACTCCTGACACTGACGTTCTAGTGTTGGCTACACATCGATATTCACAACTCCCAAAAGATTCTTATCTGGTTTTAACAGGGGTTAAACCGCGCCTTATTTCATTACGAAAAAATTCTGAAGCATTGGGACAAAAACGAGTTGTTGCTTTACTCGGAAATGCATTCTCTTTCTGGAGCTGACATTACTGGTCCATTTTCTGGTAAATCTAAGACTAGTTTCAGGAACAGGTTTGTAGATGCTGATGACAATGTCCTGGAAGCCCTTGCATCACTAGGTGGAACACAAACAATTATTGGAGAAGAAACGTATCGAGTCCTTGAAGAATACATATGCTCTTTGACTTGCGAGTGCCCAAAATAAATACTCTACGTGAGAAACGATGGTGTTTATGTTGGTTGTTTGTTTTTTTTTACGAAAAAGCAAGTATAAGGCATAAGTATGCCACCGACTCAAGCTGCACTACGCCCAGCTATCAGAAGAGCTCATTATCAAGCATTGATTTGGTAGCAATCGCATGTTGCAAACCCTCGTATACCATTAGTAACAGACTTTGGATGGACTATAGATGATGATAAATCGTATGAGCCAGTAATGTGTGACATCCCTTGCGGGCCTGAAGAACTGTTGAATATAGTACGATGTTCTTGTGCTAAATCAAAATGTATTGACATATATTGAAAAAATATATTGAACTTAAATTTTGTTGGATGCCATTTATTTTACTTTATCATAATGCCATGTCATACATTTGTACTCTGCAGTAAAAAAATCACTAAAATATTGGCAATGGCAACATAAAATTCATGTATATTTTGAAGAAATCGGTAGGACACTGGTCTACAAGTCAAATCAATGTCGATATTGGTACTTTTAGTGATAACCATGACCATGAAACAGTTCTCTTATCCCTATTGAGACGTTAAATACCTTTAATATGATATCCCACACGACTATGTGCGGAATTATAAGAAATAATTATTTCCGCCATTTTGAATCCAATATGGCGGTCAATTTAATGATTTATTAAAATATATAAGTTGAATATAGTGTTAAAAAGCTAAAAATAATTAAAACAATTTGGAATTGTCGAAAAAATGAGAAAAATATTTGATTATATTTACAAAATTTCGACATTTTAACCCCCACCCCTCACCCCTTCCAGTCGCGGGTCCCAGATCCCCACCATCACTTTTCTGAATCAGTACTTCACAAGGAAAAAAATGATACCACTCTCAATACTCTATCACAAAATTGCACACGGGATTAGTTAACAAAACCCACTAATAGTCTTCCAACTTTTTCAGAAGTCTTCTATGTGGGACCATATCGAACGCCTTACTGAGATCAAGGGATAATACGTCTACCTGTTTCACCGATTTTTTATCCATTTCGTGCTGCCAATCTTCTATTACCTTAGAGAGCATTGTGGTACATGAACGTTTGGGTAAAAATCCGTGCTGATTAGCGTTAATCACATTATTGTCTTGTAGATGATTTAGTATAGGCTGAGCTATGATTTTCTTCTCTAGTAGTTTGCAGATAATTGACGTTAAAGCTACTGGCCTATAGTTGTCAATGTTTGTTTTTGTACCAGATTTAAAGATGGGAACAATGTTTGCTTGCTTCCAGTCTTTCGGAAATCTCTCCAGTTGATAGTGAGAGGTTGAAGAGATGAGTGAGAGACGGTGGATTGCGCGGCACATTGAGCGAGAATCCTAGCTGGAATATTGTCTGGCCCTGGGGCTGTATTTGGACGAAGTTTCCAAAGGCGCTCGAAAAACCTCTCTCTCGGACACTTGTATTTTTGTTATTGGGTGAATTGGGGTTAGAAATTTTTACTCCTATAAAATTTAAACATTTGTCGGTGGTACACTAAAATTTTTCTGAAAAACTCGTACTGAAAGCGTCAGCTATTGACTTGGAATTTGTTACAGTAAGACCATTGTCTACAAAGTGTGTTGGAGCCGCACTGCCTGTTTTGCTATGAATATATTTCCACATCTCTTTGCTGTTATTGGATGTGCCTAATTTCCAAACATATTCTCTGTGTGTATTTAAATAAATAAATAAATAAATTGTATTTAGAGTCTACGCACTCAGTTATGTAACTGATTTTCAGTGGGGGACTTTAAATCAAAAGCGACCAAACCAACCCTGTAGACCCCGACGCAATCGACGAGTGAGCGATAACCAACCAAAGATCGATATTTGTAATATTAAATATAGCAATCAGTGGTATGGACAGTGCGAACACCCGCGAATCAACGCCAGAATCAACAAGGCCGATTCAGAACAACTCTGAATTTATTATGTGCTTCGTTGCTAGGACGGCTCTCTTTTTAATTTCCAAATATTTTCCCAGTTAATTTCATTTTGGTTTATCTTCCATTTTTTATAGAGTCGGTCCGTTTTATGAATTAATTGTATGATGTCCCCAGTAATCCACGGGGCTCGTCGTTTACCTTTAATGTGCATTGTTGGAACTGCTGAATAGACGCAACTCCAAAAAGTATCCCGCCATTTATTCCATACAGCTTCTACTCCCTCATTATTTGTGAAGATGGGAAGATGGTCTCGCAAATGTTTGTACATATATGTATGAATATATTATTTTAAATATTATATAAGAAATGATTTATAATTATTATTTTAAATAAAAAACATATTTAAAGGAAATGTGTTTGATGTAAATTACATTTTGTAAAATAACTTACTTTTAATGGGAGTTACATCATTAGTTTCTTTGGATTAGTTTTTTTTTTATTTGGATTAAGAACGCGTCAACCGTATGTTCATAATGGACCACTCTAACCTAGGGGGGGTGGGGAGGAGGACGGGCCTATGTCAGAACCAGCCACGGGTAGGAGGAGGAAAGCGGGTTTTCACGTCGCGGTCGTCATTTTCTTCGTCATCGTTCGTGGTGTCATTGTCGTCTTCGTCGTCGTTCGTGGTGTCATTGTTGTCGTCGTCGAGGGGTCGTCAAGGGAAGGGGGCAAGGTCCCCGACGAGGATTGCAAGAGCTCGCCTCTATTTTCGGGGACTAAAATACTACCCTTCATACTAGCTGATGTTTGCGAAGTGGACTTTTTCTCTTGAATCGCCTTTAACGATTAGCAGAGCCATGCTCTGGGCCAATTCTACACCAGGCCCAGACGGAGGTAGCGTTTTCTTTGAATGATTAATTTTTTGAGTTCCGAGTTGTATTTTTTCAATTTTGGGCCCACTGTCTCCCCAAATTTAGTCCCTTGTGTTTTGGGCGCTAGATATTTATAATGGTTTTTGAGGCATTTTTAAATTTCAAATTTATACTAATTACCACCCCTTAAAAAAATAGGGTTTTTTGATTTCATCCAAATTTATAATTTTTCGGTCTCTGTTACCCGATTTGGTGTTAAAAAAAAAACACTGCGTCTGAGGTACATCTTAGTGTGGTAAAAAGTTTAAAAAGTCAAAGTTTTACTGTTTTCTATTAGGCCTAATTAATCTCCGCAGAGAATAAGCAACGACGACGCACGTGAGAAACTAGGGCGCTTCAACCGGTTGGTAATATTGGGCGCCGCCTGTGAATTAAAGTAAAAAAAAAAGAGAAAATGCAGGGTTTTCTGATAAGATTGTTTTTTAGTGTAAAGTAACAAATAATAAATATGATAATAGTAATACAAAATAAAAGTTATGTTTTAAAATGAAAAAGAATGTGTGGTGAATTAAATTTGTTAAAAAGTTCAAAGCAGGGAAATTTTATAAGTTTGTCGCCCTTTATCATATATAGAAGTTTCTTCTATATTTGGGGGAGAAACCCCCAATTTTGCTTGCGAAAGGCATCATATTTGGAACATTTCTAGAATATGATGTAGGTCAAAGGTACATCACATGGTCACTTGGGCGTAACCTTTTTTCTCGGGTTAAAGAGAATCCGTGATTTAGGCGGTGGGGCCATCCCAATTCTAGACAATACCACCTCTTCTCTACGTGGGAGCGGAGTAGGGGCCAAATTTTTTAAAAAAGTCAATGTGGGCAACACCTCGAAATTTTGTTTTTTTGTAATACTTTACCAAGATGCTTTTCGCAAATCTAAAAATTTTTGCAGAAACCCACTTTTGACATCTGGAACGGGAAAGTTAAAAATAAACTTCACGACGCTGGGAGTTTTCCTTAGGAGCCCGATCAGCGTGTTTTTTCCCCTCTTTGCCCAGTGTCCGGTATCCAGAAAAACTCTTTTATATACCCTTAGGGGTTTTGTTTTTTCTAAATAGTTTTGGGTTCTTGCCCCAATGTGACTAGAATCATGAGTTCTATAGCTTGAAGTGAATTAAGCTATCTGAACCTAAGGTTTTCCCACAACGCAACGAAAATGTTTTTTAAGAGTTTCCGGATACAATACTCTGTTTTTGGTACCAAATCGAGTTAAAAAAAACGTTTTTTGGTGGGGTCCCGGTTCGGGGGGCTGGTGAAAACTAAAAAACTTACAATTTTGGCGCTCCTTCAAACCTTAATTAGAAATAATGTAACCCGGACTTGCAACCCCCCTATTTTTTTTTTTGATTAATTATTTTATTTTTGCGGGGTTCTTTACCGGAAATGGGACCTACTCACAGAACACATTTCAAGTGCCATAAAATCCCTCACCAAACTGAGCTATGATCAACTTTTTGTTTGTTATTTTTGTTTTTTTTGGATTAAAGGACAGTAAAACCTTTAGGTCATAATGCACCACTCTTTTGGCGTGGGGGGATCCTGCGGGTTTAGCCCACCCGGAAGGAAAAAAAGAGGGATTTCGCATCGGGTCGTCTTTGTCTTCGTCATCGTCTTTCGGGGGGGGTCCCCAAAGGGGAAGGGGGGAAAGGGTCCTAGACGACATTGCCAGGCTCCCCCTAGAATCAGGAGTATAAACTCCCCTTCATCTAGTGATTTTCGAGGGGACTTTTTCTTTTAAATCGCCTTTTACGTTAGCAGAGCCATGCTCTGGGCCAATTTCTACCCCAGGCCCAGACCAGGTTGGTTAGTCAATTTCGATGCGTGAGAAAAAGGGGCGCTCCCCGGGTGGTAATTTTTTTTTGGGAATTAATCCAGAAATCAAAAACCCATCTCAGGGGGGTATACAATGCACCAACAATCCAGTTTTTAAAATGTAAAACATTTTAGAGGCGGTTTTAAAGATCATATTTTTTAGGACTAAAGATAACTCAAAAATAAAACAAAGTTTCGATTTTTTAAAAAGGTTAATCAAAAATCCTTTTCATCAGGTTTTTTGACAGTTAAATAACGGGACAAAAAAATGGCCAAAAAAACAAACAAACAATCCTCTAAAAAAACAAAATGCCCAAAAAGAAACAAATAAAAAATTTTGGGTTGTAGTTTTTATTAAAAGCCCGTAAAAAAAATTAAAAATTCACAAAAAAAAAAAGAAGAAGAAACTTATGGTTATGAATAACAGAAATTTTCCCAAAATTCCAGAAAAATAAATCTAGGGCACTTATTACTTATTCTTACTACTCTTGCCCCCAGTTTTGTGGTTTGGGCTCATGAAGGATAGGATGATTGTCCAACCAATAATGGGTTTTCCATCAGCTTAAAGTATGTTCCTCTAAATTAGCAAAGCATTTTTTTATGAGAATGAAAAAAAACTCCCCCCAAATTTACGCACTGAGAAACTAGGGCGTTCAAGGTTGGTCATGTTGCGCCGCTTTGATTTTGAAAGTCAAGGGGGATATTTTATTGGTTTTTTTTGACGATAAGTTTGGGGTTTTCTAAGTGTAACTTATATATAACAAAAAAATGATGATGTTTGTAATAGAAAAACAAAGGTTATTTATGTAAAATAAAAAAAAATAAATTAAAATTTATATGTTGATTAAATTTAGTTTATAGAATTTTGTTGAGAAATTTAAAAGTTTGTCCCGTTATCATATGATGAATTTCGTCCCCCGTCCTTTGTGTCATTTTCGTCATCGTCGTGGGGGGGCGTAAAAGTTGGGGTAGATTTCCTCGAGACGCCAGACTCGCCTCTATATTTTTTCGTTACCGTTTTTTTAACGCTGATGTTCGAATAGACATTTTTCCTTGCCCAAGCCATTTAAGATTGGGCAATCCATGTAAGGGGCCCCAACTCGATCTTTCAACGGAGGATTATATTAAAGGCCGTCAACCGTTGGGTCTATTACCCCATATAGCCTAAGAGATTGGGGGAGGAGGGGGAAATAGAACCTAAATGGGTAGGGGAGTAAAGGGGGGTTCCAACGTGGTTTCATCGTCTTTGTCTCGTTCTTGTGTATTGCATCGCGTTGGGGGAATCGTAAAAAAAATTAAATGTGCCCGAAGACGAAACGCGAGTTCTGGGATAAAAAACTATTTATTTAGATTTAAGACCGTAAAACCGTTAGGTCATTTGCCCCTAACCTAGGGATATGGGGAAGGAGGGTCCCATGCTGGTCAACCACCACGGTATAAGGGGGGAAAGGGGGTTTTTCTCACATCCGGCGTATCGTCTTTGTCATGGGTTTCTTGTTCTTTGTCTCGCGGGGGGGGGTCGAAAGGGGAAGGGGAAAGGCCCCCGGGACGACAATTGCCAGAGCTCGCCTCTTTTTTCGGGAAAAACATCTACCTTAACCCAGCTATTTTTGCGAGGTGGACTTTTTTCTCTGGGCCAATTCTACCCCGGGCCCAGAGGGGAAAGTGTATTCAAATTAATAACGACACGTGAGAAAAAGGGGGCGTTTCAGGGGGTGGTAAATTTTTTCGTTTTTGGTTTGGTTTTTTGTTTAAGAACGCGTCCCCGTTGGGGTTTTAATGCACCCTCTAGCCTAAGGGGGTGGGGGGGGAGGGGCCCATGCTGATCAGAACCACCACGGGTAATAGGGGGAAGGGGGGGTTTTCTCACTCGCGGTCGTCTCGTCTTTGACATTTTTTCTTTGTGCATTGTCATCGTTCGCCGGGGGGTCGTCAAGGGGGGGGCAGGTCCCCGACGACGATTGCCGGGCTCGCCTTTTTTCGGGGAGAAAGATTTCCGCTTTTTCTAGCTGATGTTTGAAAGGGTTGACTTTTTCTTTTTGAATCCCCTTTTTACGATTAGCGAGCCACTTATCTTTTTCACGATATACATTTAAAACCGAAAAAAAAAATTTGTAAACGTGATTTAAACACGAATTTTTTAATTTTTTGATCCAAAATTTGGGCGAAAATTGGGTTTTGGAAAATTTCCTAAATCGGCTTAAGCTTCTTTTTTGGTCCACATAGTACTTGAGCATAGTACCAATCAAAAATGCCCCTTTAAAAATCGTGTCTTGAAATTGGGCCCAGAATAAACCTAAAACCGAAAAAATATCGTTCCAAAATCCCCCCCCCTTTCTTGGTTTTCAGCATTTTTTTACCGAACTATTGCCAAATTACAAAACAAATTAGATTTTTACAAAAAAGGGCTGTAGAGTACGTCAATAAGGGCCCAATATATTTTTGGATAAAAACCCTCCAAGGTCAGGGGGCTTTAAGATCGCCCCATTTATTTCTTATGGAAGTTTTTTTGCGGGGGGCCCTGTTTTAAAAAATGTCTTTTTGAAAATTTTTTTTCGGAGGCTGGGGCCCCAATATTTTTTCTGTTAATTGCAAAATCTTTACAGTTTGCCAAAATAAAATATATTTTTGAGTTTAGTGGAAAAAATCCCCTTTAATTAGGTAGTTTAAATTTTTTAATTGAGTTTGAAATTTTTTTGATATTATGTTGTTTCTAAAATTTCAAATTGATTTTCACAAAGTATATTTTGAACACAAATAAATTTAAAAGTGGGGGGGCAACCCCTTAAGCTCCCCCCCCACGCGCAGTTTTTTTTTTTTTTTGGTTTTATTTGGATTAAGCCTTCAACTTTTGGTCTAATGCACCATTACCTAAGGAGTGGGGGGAGGGGGGGCCTGCTGGTCAACGGTAAGGGGGGGAAAAGGGGGGTTTCTCACGTGGGGGTCGTCATCGTCTTTGTTTTTCATCCTGGCTTGCACAAAACAAATTGTCTTGTTGTTGCTGTGTTTGAAAATTTTTTTGCTGCCAAATGAGACGATATTCAGCCCCCGCGTAAAATCTGGCTAAAGCCCCGCAAAAGGACAGTAAGTGCTATGTTGTGGAGGGGGGCCAATAAACTTGAAAGCTCGTTAGTACTTTACAGGGCTTTTTTTGGGCATAAAATAAAGGACTTGTTAACTTTGTTGGGGTTTGTGAAGTTGAAAACATAACCTCACTTTTTACGCCTTTTTTTCGTTTGGCAAGCAAAACACATTTTAAACCCAGTTTTGCAAGTGAAAGCAAGTTGACATGCAAAACTTGCATGAAGGGGTCTTTAAAATCATAAGGCCCCTTTAACCCTTAGGGGATATGGGGGGGAAACCCTTGCTGGTCAAACCACCCGGGTGTAGGCAATAAAGGGGGGATTCTCACGTCGCGCCAAGCGCCGAGCTGCCGAGGGGAAAAACCCATGCTGTGCGTGAACCAGTATGGTTTATTATTGTTTATTTTTGTTTAAGGGCGCGTAAACCCGAAAAGTCATTTTATGCTACTCTAGCCTGGGCGTTTTGGAAAAAGCCCCATTCTGGTCAGTCCCAAAAAGGGTAGGGGGAGGAAAGGGTATATCTCTCACGTCGGGGTCGTCATCGCTTTGCATATTCGTGCTCATTGTCTTGTCGTCGGACGGAAAGGTCACAAAAGGGCGAGGGTCCCAGGACGACTGTCAAGTTGGGCCCCCCTGACGAAGGGCATACTTTATTTTGGTTTTGTCGGAAAACGTTTAGTCCCGCCCTTTGATGGATGACCCTTTTTTGTAAGTTTCATTTTTAAGTGGGGGAAACTTTCCTTTGCAATGTTTTTTGAATGCATTGTACGGTTTTGTTTTCGCGTTTTATTGTTTTTATTAAATGTTTTTATAAACCCTAAAAAATCATATTTAAACCTTTTCAAAAGAATTCTGACTAAATTTTTTAAATTTTTTTTCTTTAAAAAAGACTAAACATCAAAACCCTTTAAGTTCTATGAAATATAACGTTTTAGCCCCACCCGTTGGTCAGAATGGGCCCCAAAATTCAGAAATATCGCCAAAAAATCGAAAAAAATCGTGAAAGTACGAAAATCCGAAAATTTTTTCTTCGATTGTCCCAAAAAACTTCCTCTAATTTAGAGATTTCGAAGGCCCCTTTTTAATTTTTTTAAATCGTTTTAGCCGTTTCCCCAGAATCGGCTAACAAACAGACAAAATAAAAATAATAAAAAAAAAAACTTAAAGCTAATTTTTTGGGGGGGTCGTAAAAATTAAAGTCTCGGCTTCGCCACCCAAACAAAACATAAACGAAAAAACGACGGGGAAAAACTAGGTGTTCTATTTGTTATTTAGGCCTATTGCCCCACCAGGATATTGTACGTTAATACATTGATTTTTTGGTTTTTAAATCTTAAATTTTTTTATACAAGAAAAGGAAAGTAATAAAAGAGATGATGGTGATAGCAAAAAATATTATTGATTTCAACTAGGGCGCTTCAACCGGTTAGGTCATATTGCACCGCCGTGATATGAAATTTTGATGTTGGTTTTTAAAAATTAAATTTTGTTTTTTTAGGGTTAAAAAAATAAAATGATGAGATAGTAGTAGCAAAATAAATTTTGTATGGGTGAAAAAAAAATTTAAAGAATGTTTAATGTGATTAAATTTTGTTAAATAGATCACTATGGAAAAAATTTAGACAGTTTGTCGCCGTTATCTAGATTGAATTTCTTCATATGAAGGGAAAGAGATAAATTTTGCGGAGCAAGGCATCATGCTAATAAAAATTATTAAAAATGAAAGGTTTTTTTTAACAAAAAGGCCGCTTTTGGACATCATAGCCCCAAAACAACACAACATTCAGAATTATGAGGGGTTTGTTTTTAGGCCCCGATAGCTCAGTTGGTATAGGGCTCAGTTGAAAAGCCAAACTTTCGGGGTTCGTTTTTCCGTCGGGGAAAACATTTACTACATTGCTAACATTTAGTAATTATTATATATTTTTTTTTATTTGATTTTTAATAATAATTATAATGATTTAATATTTTTATAATTTTTTAAATATAATAATTTATTTTGCTCTGTCCTGTACAAAGAAAATTCCTACTAGTATTTACTTACTGTGTTTTTTCGTCCCAAAATCACTTAAAGCCAACACTCACTTATATACCCGTGGTTTAAATCGTGAAAATATTTGTTTGCAAGTCACCACTGATGCCCACAAGCCTGGAGTTTTGCCTCAAACGAACTTTCGGGCACTATTATTTAAAGTTTTTATCGAAATGAGTCAAAATCAGGGTTGCGAGCAGCATGAGCATTAAAAACACATGTTTCAGACTTTTTCCTCCAGACGAAAGGGGATACTTTGTATATTCAAAAAAGTCATGGGAATTCAGAAAGACGTGAGAAACTAGTTGCTTTATTTAGGCCCCATTCGCCAACTGATATTTAATTTTATACATGGGTTTTTGTTTTTAAGTTTAATTTTTTTTATAAAAAAAATAAAGTAAAAAATAGCTAAAAGGTTTTTTTGGGGCAACCATTTTCCCATAAGCCCCTCTCCTAGGGGAATTTGGGGGGGCGATGGGCCCCTGCTGATCAGAACCCGCCACGGGGAAGGGAGGAATGGGGGTCTCACGTCCGATCATCATTTCTTTGTATCGTTCGTGGTGTCCTGCGTCTCGTCGCGAGGGGTCGTCAAGGATTGGCAAGGTCCCCCACGACTTTGCCAGAGCTCGCTCTAGTTCGGGAGATCCCCCATATTGTAGCTGATATTTAGAATGGACTTTTTTTCTTGAAACGCTTGTACGTCACAGAGCCACACCCCCCCATTTCGTTGAACGACTCCCCTGAAAAACTAGGGGGCTTCAACCCGGGGTGGGCAATTCACCGCCTGTATGTTTTTGCTTTATGAATTTAACTGTTTGGTTTTATTTCTTTGAAAAATTAGAAATTAAAAAAAATTGTATAAAGGACGAATTCAATCAAACAAAAATTGGCAAGTGAACGATTCAATACAAAATTTTTAAGTTTTTTTTTGTTTTTAAAAAAAAATAAAATTTTTACCGATCACATTATGCTACACTTTGCAACAAATCAATTCCACACTAGAAAGTATTCGTATGCAACCCCACGTAATTTTCCTTTTAAACTTCTCCATAATTTAATCGAAACGGACCAAATTTAAGATATAACTTTATATCCCCTTTAAGATTTTCAAAAAATTACATACCCTTCAAAAATTCCCCTGTGCCGATTTATGTTTTTAATTTTCCCCCTTAACCGAATCAAGACACCTAAACAATTTTAGCCGTATCCGAAATTGACATCAACCACATGAAAATTCAATTATTTAAAGCACTGTTTAGCGAGTTTACCAAAATGACTCATCACTCTTTTCACCTAAACAAAATTTTCACCAGTTTTTATTTATAAAACCCCATTTTTTCCCCCCTTCTTATCTTTGGCTTTAAGCCGTTTTTTTATATATTTTTTGTTATTCAATTTTTCTTTTTTGTATTTTTTGTAAAATTTTAATTTAATTTTTTGTACTTGTTCAATGGTATTTAAACATTTGATGTGAACGTATTTTGATTGTTTTGAATAGTATATATTTTAATTGTTTTTGTTTTAGTTTTCTAACATTTGGGTTTTTAACCTGTTGTTTGAGAAAATAAAAAATTTTTTTTTTTTTTTTTTTTGGATTAAGGACGCGCAACCCTTAGGCAAAAGCACCACTCTACCTAAGAATGTGGGATGAGGGGGGATGTGGTCAGAACCAGCCACGGGTAAGGTTAGGAAGGGGGTTTTCACGTCGGGTCGTCATCGGGCTTTTTCTCTTTTTTGTGTCTTGTCATCGTCCCGGGGGGTCGTCAAGGAAGGGGCAAGGTCCCCGACGACGATTTTCAAGCTCGCCTCTAGTTTTTGGGAAGTAATACTTTTGCTTTTTCTAGCTGATGTTTCGAGGTGGACTTTTTTTCTTTAATCGCCTTGTACGATTACAGAGCCTGCTCTGGGCCAATCTACCCCGGGGCCCAAAGATGGGGTTATCGTCATCGGGGTAGAAAGTATGTATTTTAAATAAAATTAAAGAATTTGTAATATTTTTGGTTTTTTATAAACGGTTTTTTAAATTGATAAAAATTTGTATTTGAGAGTGCACACAATAAAAAAAAATGTATGTGACCACAAAAATAATTTTTTAAAGTGGGGGCGGCAACCCTTAAACCCCCCCCCCACCGGGAGTTTTTTCATGTCATGCCCCTGCACAAGACAAATGGACATTTTTTTTTTAACTGGTCAACGACGACGTGAGAAACTAGGGCGCTTTTTTCCCCGGTTAGGTCTATTGCCCGACAGAGATAATAAAAGTTGATGAGATTAGTAATGGGTGTTTGATGATTAGTTTTTTTTCTATGTGTATATTTTTTGCATAAAAGTGACGATGTAATAGCAAAAAAAATTTTTCATGCGAATGGAAGTAAATAAATAAAATAAATGTGTATGGGGGCATAAAATTTTGTTTAATAGATTCTTTTTGGGGGAAAAAATTTGAAAATTTGTCGCAGTTATCATTAGTAAAAAATTCTTTTTATGATTGGGGGAGATCAAATTGCTGCCAAAGGGATCATATTCGGGAATTTGCTAGCATATGATGAAAATTAAAGGAATCACTTAAAACGTTGATTAAAAAATTTTGACCGAGGGCCACTACTTTCTCAAAAAAAAAATTTTCGGGGAAAACTTTCCCCACCCTCACGGTTGATGCCGACTGGTTCCCCCACCGAATGTTCCTTTTCACGCTATGATCCAGATTCTAAAACGACCTACCGACGTCCTTCCGATGGCAATTCCAAAGGCGCTCAGTTCAAAATTGGCTGACTTATAAGTTCACTTTCACATCGCTCACTGCTGCCCCCTTTTACTTTCTTTTCCACAATTTCCTTCAGCAGCATTTCAAATCCTCCACTGAATTCATGCATGTCTCTCGAGCAGTTGAACCAAAAATGACGACGTACTATCATGTATTTTTTTAGTATTACGTTTATGTTCTCCTATGTTTAAATTCCTGGTCTCCTGTTTCCCACACATACACCCTCTACTGGAAGGTGTTTGGTATACAACGTCTTGAGCTCTGACTGTTTTTCCTCCGGGTTTACTTTAGTCAACTGAGAAACCAGGGTATAGGATGCTGGGAAAAATGTTTATGGAATTTTAAATTAGCTGTGTACGCCTGAATTTTTCGACAATCCCCGGGAAAACTTTGGGTTTTTAGAGGTTTTGGGTGACCCTACCCCCTTATTCTCCAAAGGGTTTTTTTTTTTCAGATTTTTTCTCGCAATTCTCTGGGGACTTGTTCTTCATAAAATCATCCCAAAGATAATTCTTCTCCTCTTCCAAAGATTCAGCTCTGAACAATGTGATATCCCGTGTCACCAAAGGCGAGATAAGCAACCGGGTGAGGGAAAACCAGACGCATAAACCCAAAGATGGGAAAAGGGGTTTTTTAATTCGTTTTTTAAGTAAGTAGTGGGCCTCGGGTTTAAGTTTTTAATTTAAGTTTTAATATTGTTTCGGGCCGATAAATCTTTTTTTAGAGTACATCAATGTGTCACTTCTGGATAAATGTTTTAATTAAAGAATTTTTCTGTAAGAATGATTTCATCATTTACAAATGGACTGTTGCCCAATTAAATTTCTGCTTACTTAAGTTGTCAAGTCTCTTTAAATTTTATTGGGGGGGATAAAAAAACATAGTCGTCGCGGGGAGTAAAAAGTTTTTTTTTTGGGTTTTTTTGGTTAAGGACGCATCACTGTTAGGTCAATGCCCACTGTAGCTAAGGGGGTATGGGAGAAGGGGGCCTGCTTTATAACCACCCTGATAAAGGGGGGGGGGGGAGGGGGGTTTTAAATGGGTTCTCACGTTCAATGTCTTTGTCGTGGGGCAATGTCCCCGTCGACGACCGCAAGCAAGAATTATGAATTTTTATTTGACGACGACGTGAGAAACTAAGTGCTTTCACCGGTTTTGGGCATATTGCGTTTAAATGAGTTTTTTAGGTGTTTTATATTAAATTGTTTTTAAATTTATATAAGGATTATTTTTTTTTTTATATTTTGGGTAAAAAGGGCCGTCAAAACCCTTTTGGGGCATAATGCACTACTCTAACCTCGGGATTATGGGGGGGTGCCCCTGAGTCTACCCGCAGGGGAGGGGAAGGAAGGGGGGTTTTCCGTCGCGGTCGTCATCGTCTTTTTCATCGGGCGGAGTGGTTCATAGGAAGGGGAAAGGGGGCCCCGGGCGACTGCCAGAGCTCGCCTCAGTTTCGGAAGTAATATCCACCTTTAGTATCTGATGTAGCGAAGTGGACTTTTTTCTTGATTCGCCTTATACGATTAAAAAGAGCCATGTTCTGGGTTTAAATTTTACCCCAGTACCTAAGTCCAGAATAAAAATTTATTTAAAATTTTCTTGTAAGTTTGTAGAATAAAAAAATGATAAAAATGAGGTAAAATTTTGTAACAGAACAATAAAATTGAATAGTTATTTTGATTGAGTTTTTTTGGGGTTATGGACGCGTCAACCGTTGGTCATAAGCACCCCTCTATAAGGTATGGGAGGAGGCCTATGCGGGTTTAAAACCCGCCCCGGGAAAAGGGGAAAGAGTGTGTTTTAACGTCTCGGTCGTTATCGTCTTTGTCTTTTTCGGGAGGGCGTCAGGGAAAGGAGAAATTTCCCCCACGACGATTTCCCCAAGCTCGACTCTAGTTTTCAGGGGGAAATATCTTCCAATTCTTACTACTGATGTTGAGACATGGGCTTTTTCTCTTTAATCTACCTTACGATAAGCACAGCCATGTTTTTACCAAAAATTTTCCCCCCGGGCCCCCGACAAGGGAAAAGGGCAAAAAACGACGAGAGAAAAAAAAGGGGGCCCGCACCGGGGAGGTCCTTGAGCCGAAATGATATTTATTTATTTATTAAAAAGGGTTTCTTTAAAGTAGTTATTATTATATTTTGTTAATCAATAAAAAAATCGTTGTTGGGGCCTTATAATATTTCATGAGAACAACAATTTTAAAAAAATTCATTCAATAACGCTAATACTATCTATTCTAATATAAATATATTGCCAAGTTATTAATATATTTTTAAAATAATTTTATCTTTGTACACTACGTTGATATAAGGTTACAATACTTTACCAAAAAGTGTGCTACCGATTTGCATCGGGGTTTTCCCAAAAAAACGTTTTTAAAATTTACAAAAAAAATTTTTTTTGCATTATTTTAACTTAATTCCACCTCGTATGGGTATTATATATTATGTATATTGAATAGAAAAACTCATTTTTTTGTCTGATTGATTTTTAAAATGTTTCTTTACTACATTTTTCTTTGTTTATTGTTCAAAAAGGCGCGTTTAAAATTAGGTCTTTAATACAAACTTTAGTTTTTGATTTTGTTGTTTGGATTAAGGGCGCGTCACCGTTAGTTCAAAATACACCACTTTTAAACCAGTGGAAAAAAGGGGAGAAAAAGGGTTTTTTCACGTCGTGGTCGTACATCGCATCAGGGTAGTAAAGGGGGAGTTTTCGCCCCCGACGACACCACCATACCACCCTCTAGTTTTCGGAAATACACCCCCCTTCATCCATTAAATTATTTTAAAAACTGACAGGCCACGCTCTGGACAATTTTTTCCGGACCTGGACTGAGTTATCTCAGCGTATGAAATAAAAAAAAAAATGTTAAAAAAATTCTATTTTTATTTCGAAATAAAGGAAAAAATTTGTGTTTTTTTTAAAAGAAAGCGTGAGTTTTACAGAATCTAAAAAATCTGTATTTTCTTTCGGGTGTAACATTCTCCATGTTCGCGAGATGAACTTTCCCGCCCCCCAAAACTTTTTTTATTAGCTCACCCAGGGTTTTCGGCCAAATTCAAACCCCGGTTTTTTTTTTTTGGATTAAGAGCGCGTCAACCCTTCTCAATTGGGTGTGTTTTTATGATTATATTTTTTTTTGAAAATATTACTCTTTCTCGTTTTTTTTGTTAAAAATAACAAAAACACACGAGAGAAAAAGTTGAGAATCCAGTGCGCTTCAACCTAGGTAATTTTGCCGCTTTTGTCAATTTGAAATTGAATTTGTTGGTTGTTTTCCGTTATATTATTTGAAATAAAAATTTTAAAAATAAAAAATTAAAAATTCGTTAAAAAAAAATAATTGGTTTTAGTGCGCGTCAACCGTGATCTAAAGCCCACTCTAGCCTGGGATGTGGGGGGGGAAAGTCATCTTTGCGTAATCCCGACTGGGGACTCGCATAACGGGAAAAAAAAAATTTATATACATTTTAAAACCCGGGGGCTCCACCCCGGGAGGTCCATTGGGCCCCCTATTTTAGTTTTTAAAATTTGGTTTCTAGAGTTTGCTTTTATAGTTTTCGAAGTTTATAAAAATAAAAGTCAATATTCACAGAAGAATTAATATAAATTTGTTCAAAAAAAATCAATTTTTAAAAAGGGCGCGCAAACCCTTGGGGCACAATCGCCACTCAGCTAGGGGAGTGAAATAAAAGTCCCTTTTTGGGCAGACCGGGTTTGGTAGAGGGTTGAAAAATAGTGTCTTCAGCCTCGACGACGTAGAAAATAGGGCTTTCAACCGGGTTTGGTAATATTTCGCCACCTGTGAATTTTACGTATAAATGAGTTTGTTTGTAATTGGTTTATCTTTGGATATTTTGATTAAGGGGGCGTCAAAGTTAAGGGCATAATGCAAAAACCAAAACCCTTTTTATTCAATCAAAAGAACTTTCATTGTACTTAACTTTTGGAGAGATTAAAGGGGGATTTTAGTTGGATGTGCGCGGCGCGGGGAGGGGGCACGGGCGGGTTTTACCTTTTTTGATTTCACCTGTGGTACCATGGCGGTGCCTGGGTTTTTTTTTTTTTTTTTTTTTTAAACACCAATAACCTTATTTTAAAAAAAAACTTTTTTAAAAAGCTATTTAAAAATTAAAATCATTTTTTTAAAAATTCTTTTTTTTAGAATCATTTTCGGGAAAAATTTATGGGATTTAGGTTTTGGTTTTTCATTATTACACATCAGATTTCCCGAATTCCTATTGGCTGCATCCGCGGGCCGTGGATATCGTCGGACAAAATATTGAATATTTTCAAAGTCACGGATCTGAATCCACCCGAATCCTGGGATCGGAAATGGAGCCCGCTGATTGGCTAGAAAACTAGATCCGCGCCACGCCACGCCCGCGCGATCCGCAACTGAAATCCACCTTAAAAGTCCTCTTCTTTGTTAGGTCTACGTTGATTGACTGCAGGCCACTGTTTTTAATTCTTAAAAACAAAACAAAAACATTGCCCTACCTAGGCCTACAAAGCCTACTCATTGTTATTTTTCTCTTCCAGTGAACAAATTTTGGAACTTAAATTGGATGATTTCTACGGAGTATTGGACATAAAAGAGAGTGCAGGCGCGTAGGAAGGGGGGGGGGAATGGGGGGAGTTTCCCCCCCCACTTTTTACCGTGGCCCCCCCACTTCCGAATCTTAGAAATCAGTCTCGCCGTAAACACACACGGAAACAAATTCTGAATAACGAATTTTCATAAAGTAATTTTTTTAATCCATTATACTGTACTGATAATGACTTGTTTTGGCACGTCTGCAGTGTATTCTCCACTTCCCTTTCCCTTACCTTATACCTCCTTATAGTAATGACCAAAAATTTCGTCAATCCCATTATTGTTCGACGTGATCAATGATAAGCCTATGCATATTCAATGGTTGTAGCATGCATGGTCTATCTCTTAACTATTCCAATTTTGTTTATAGTTTTATAGTTTTTACTGTACAAAAATACATTTATTTGGTATTGCATTCAGCCCACGATTTTTTTCTAGAACGCACCAAACACACTCTAAAAACCTCATTTTCAAAATTTTCGCCTGCGGCGCTGTAGTTGGGGGGCTCCGCCCCCAAACCCCCGTACTTGGCAGCAGATTTGTTGTTCCCCCCCCACTCGAAAAGGAGTTCCTACGCGCCTGAGAGAGTGCCTCTGATGATGAAGTAAAGAAGGCTTGCCACAAATTGATACGCGAATACCACCCAGATCGAAACAACAACGACGGGGCGGGGGACATGTTCATGCGTCTTAGGGAGACATACACGAAGATCGTGCTACATAGGAAGAGGTGGGACCAACAGAAGGAATGTTTGCTCCTGTACTGAACTCGTTGAACGAAGTGGCAAGAAGAGAGTTTGGATCCAGTTCGCGCAAACAGGTGTCCTCCGTAACACGTGACATTTTCTAACACTACAAGAGGCTACCCAGGGCTGCTTAAAGAATGAAGTAATACCAAGAAAAGTGGTAAAACCGGATGGTTCTATTAGAGTTGAGCGTAAAGTTTACCGGGTACGTGGGAATCGACGACGACGTAAGAAACTAGGGCGCTTCAACCGGTCAGGTCATATTGCGCCGCCTGTAATAATGAAAGTTGATGAGATGACTTAATGGTGTGTTTTGATGATTTAATTGTTTTCTAAGTGTGTAAATTTAATAACAAAATAAAATGATGATGTCAGTTATAGCAAAGCAAAAGTTATGTTTGTGAATGAAAAGAAATAAATGAAGAAATGTGTATGATGTGAATTAAATTTTGTTAAATAGATTACTATGGATGAGAAATTTAGAAAGTTTATCATAATATGATAGCAGTTCGTCATATGAATGGGAGAGATCATATTGCATGCGCAAGGCATCATATTTGGTACATTCTGCTAGCATATAATGTACGGTTAAAGGTTTATCACATGTGTCACACCTGGGAATAAAAGTTTCTCTGGTTTAAGATATCCGCAAGTTAGATGAGTGTTGCCTATTTGAATTCTACACAATACCACCTCTTCTCGACGTGAGAGTCGAGACGTAGGTGGACGAAGTTTATTAGTCAGTGTGGGCATTACACTACGCAATTTGTTATTTTGCGGCATATTTGGTAGTCAAGGGAAAGGGGAGTTGTCTCTGATGACAATTGCCAAATTTTTTTGGTTTATTTGGGTTAAGGACACGTCAACCGTTAGGTCATAATGCACCACTCTAAACTAGGGGGTGAGGGGGAGGGGCCCATGCTGGTCAGAACCCGCCATGGGTTAGGGGGGAAAGGGGGTTCTCACGTCGCGGTCGTAATTGTCTTCGTCATCGTTCGTGGTGTCATTGTCGTCATTGTCGTCGAGAAGTAGTCGGGGGCAAGGTCCCCAACGACGACTGCCAGAACTCGCCTCTATTTTTGGGGAGTAAAATACTACCCTTCATACTAGCTGAAGTTGCGAGGTGGACTTTTTCTCTTGAATCGCCTTTTACGATTAGCAGAGCCATGCTCTGGGCCAATTCTACCCCGGGCCCAGACGGGGGGCGGGAGGAGGAATGAGAGGGGGTGATTATTACGTCGTAGTCTTCATCACTTTTATCAGGGCACTCTCTTCTCGGCAGTCAAATCAGTATTTGAGTAGATCTTTCAATAGTTACTTTATTTTGGAAAGTGCCAATCATCTCGATTGACAGATCAAGGAATGCTTATCAGGGTTGTTTCCCACAAGAATCAACAGCGCTTGTCTATATAGTCACAACACAGCCTTGTGGACTAAAACACTAGTTAAAGCTCTTCGACATTTGAAGATGAAACATAAACATGGGTGGAGTTAATAATTATATTTTGATTCGTAAGTTTAAAGGCGCGTCAACCGTAAGGTCATAATGCGCCACTCTAGGCGAGTGGACATGGGGGAGGAGGGGCCAAGCTGGTCAGAACCAGCCACGGTAAGGGGAGGAAGGGTTCTTACAGCGTGGTCGTCGTTGTTGTCTGTGAGGTCGTCAAGGGGTGGGGGCAAAGGTTCATATAGGTGACGTATGACGCACATAGACACATCAGAGATGACTAAGAAGCTTAAGAGAATATAGGACATGGGAAATAGGCAGTATTTTTGAAAATAACGTTGACTTCCAGCAAATTGCTGTTTTCTCGGCCGTTAATCAGCCGATCGGCATGAAATCTTCAGCAATATAATTGTGAAGGTTTTCTATAGAGCCCTGTAGTGGCGGATTTTAAGAAAATGAATACATTTATCTCGCATGAATTTTTAATATTGCATCATTTTTACAAAAATGCTGTTTCACGCGCTGTTTCATGGAACTTTAAAAAATACCCTAGATACTTATTTCAGAAACTTAACCCTAGCGCCCGAATTGATGATTTCTCTTCAACCCAGTCAACAGAATTGATCTATCGCCAACCGTTTAGGAAAAAACAGCAATTTCCCAGCATTGTTTAGCGTTTTTTTCGTTCGACTGTAGTCCGCTAGGTGGCGTAGGCGCTGCGAAAAAGTCTTGAGACGATGTCGTGTTCGAACGAGTGGTTTGTGGAATTTGAGGGGAGGTAATGTAACAGTAAACAGTATCTTTTTACGCGTAGCAATACTGGCCTTTGAATTTCCGACGTAAAATTATGACAGAACCGGGATTTGCGACAAGGACCTTGGAGCATTGCATTGGGTTGAACTATTTATATAGGTCACATTTATCATATTATTTTGTCCCAACCAATTATTATCAAAATAAAAATATGCTTATTGTTCTTGTTCGTTGTAAGTAGTCTATACTATTTTTAAATATTCTATGCATTGTGTTTAGTGCTAGTGGTGATGCCATGTTGTTTATTTTCCTTAAAAAAAACGAATCTTTAACCGGATTAATCAATTTGATCGGCGATGACAATTGGTAAAAATGAAGTGCCCCCATTTAGTTTATGAAACTGACGGTCTTGCTGAGATGATTGTCAGAAATAAGATTGATTGATATTGACCTTTACGACTACGACTACGCAATATGTGTGGGGAGTCGGGCTAGCGTACTTCACCCGCCAAAAATATCTGCACAAACAAGAATTGGAACCCTGGACCTTGTGAATCGGAAGCAATAATTATCCCTTCGGACCTCAGTTATCATATACGTAATTATTTATAATTTAATATTGTAGTGATGAAGGTACAAGTAATAATTTTAAAATATATGATTTATTTACATAGGTAGAGCTATGTGCTATCGATGATAACGTTTCATCAGATGGACTCATCAATGTTGTCGGAGAATACACAAATGACAAAATAGAAGAAATCGAGATCCCTTTTTAGGTTTTTAACCAGTCTCTGACAGCCTTTCGGATACGAATTGTCTCCACGTATTATATTTATGCACTCACGCTAACGGAGACAAATAAGGTTTGTATACGAATAAATTAATGTAGGGCCTGGTTCTGCTAGATATCGTAAGTGCGGCAACGATTATCATAATCATTATCGGTGATTATCGTTCGGTGAATGTGTGATGTGTTGTCTTGGGGATGGGGAATGGGTAGAGGCCGAGCGAACTGTGCATCTGGCTATCATCCAACAACTGTCAGATAACACGTGCTGTATCACGCGATGCGTTGATTACTTCATGAAGCATGTGCGTTATTTTGACCATTTACGTCTATTGACGTCAAGGTGGGTCAAAGGAAGAGGGAAAAGAACAAAGTTACGTTTTAATGCAAAAATGAGATGCCTTTTCTTTTCATTGAATTATAAACAAAGCGCGGCTTGAAGACTACAGGTCAGAAAAAATCCACGGACAAGAGAGAACGGCAAGTTTCTTGCCTATAAAGCCCATAGTTTCTAGTAGTAGACATCTTCTAAAAACTAGTATCGACCATCCCCCCCCCCAACCAGGAGTTGGGACGATTAATGCTCCGTTGAGTCCCGTGTCGTAGTCGTAGGACTACATTCGACGATGTTTACACTGTTAAAAATGAACTCGAACAACAAAATGTTACACAATCATACTCATAGCCACCGTACTAGAGATTGTTATAGTGAAGAGAGTATAGGACATGCGTTTTAGGCAAATTGCTTTACGCTCGGCAGACTGACACCACAGGCGTCTGAAATTTCGAACATCTAAATATATGGCTCTACAGTAACACATTTCTAAATTTAGTTTTAAAATAATTAATAAAACTTAATTTAGTGAAAACGAATTTCAAATTCCAAATCCAAATGACTATATATTCGTGATTTTTTTGTGGATGATTTCGAAAAAAATTGTGAAATCTATGACCTTGGGGCTGTGTATGTATGCTTTATTGACAACTTTGCAAAGTTGCATATATGTCGGATGCTTCTTGGCCGAGCGAATAGCTATTTGCAAACTGCAAAATGTGCCCTACTCCCTCTGAAGGCGAGATTACTTATTGAAATTACGAAACTAATATTAAATCATCCGTTCGCGCTGTATACCACACTCACGCTCCGCTGACAAAAGCGGCCACTTCAATTTGAAACTAAGAGAACATTCAAAATATTTAAACTTACACCTGCCAGTCTTTGTCTGGAATAAATAACCTTGTCTCTTGAAAATCGCACTTCAATATACAATTAGTTCAATTTTTCCAAGGACACTCATGGAACAATTGCATTCATTCTTCACAGCGAAATAAAAATCAAGTCTGCAAAAGTTCTACGATAATATTTTAATCCCACACACTCACAGAGTTGAACTATTAAATCAATCAATGACTTCATCTAGAGTGTGTACGGTATTTACAAACTATTTACAAAATGATGTCAAAATGTGACGCGTGCTACCACTGGTGGTGTCCAATGTCCATGCACCCTCAAGATAACGTATAGCGTGTTCCGAATGCGATCTATTTTGTTCGTCAATATAAATATAGTTAGATTGAAATCATTATAAAAATACCAATATTACTACTTTGTCCAATATTTGATCCGGAGTGGATACTGTCACAGAATATAAATTCTCATTTCACAAAATATCTTCTGAAGAATACAAGAATTCATTCTACAGTATCGATATTCGCGATTCACATAATTGGACTTCACAATAAAAGAACACATTAGAGACGATGGTCATTTTTGTTGCTTAACCTATCTTAGTAATGCACTAAGGCTATTCGAGACGATGAGTGGAGAAAGATGAGGGTGAAGGACGAATAAAAAAACATGCGGAATTCGAACCCACGTCCTCGTAGAGCCATACGCAAACAGTGTCGGAGTTGAAGAGAAATTAGATAATCATTTCTCTTCAATCGGGTCGCGACCTAATGTTGAAGTTGTAAATTTACGAATAACATTTTGGTTACACATCGCATTGTTTTTGTTTGCTTTTTTAGTAAGTGCGTGTGAGCTGCGGATGGAAGTATCAGTTCTGCCAATCAAAAATTTCAAATTGGACACTTGAATCAATTTAAAATTACGTTATAGTTGATAGTGATACTGTATTTTACAATTATCTTTTTACATCCTAATTTATGAATCTAACGTTGGTAGAAATAGCGTCCAATTAGATATTAACAATTGGCTGGATGAGGTCGGCCGGAGGGCACTGGGGTCGAGTCTAGCAGCGGTAGGGGATCTTATCAAATATTTAAATTTGGAACTTTTAAAAGCCTAAAAAGCGTCAAAAAATGTGAAATTGTCTATGCAATGTAAACCGGAGAGTCGTGAGGGTCGCGTTCGCCCGCCCCTGCCCTTCCCCATATCCGCCTCTGTCGTACAGCCAGTTATAAACTTTAATTATTCTTTTAACATGGCTAAAACTTATTCAGTTTTGTAATATTGGTTCGGAGATAGTACTACTCTACAATATCATGTTACTTGTACGCATAAATTACTTTTACGCGCTAGTGCGTGTCATGTCATCTTATGTAAGTGGATAGGGGTTGATTTTGATTTCTGGTTCAGTAAAATGCTTGGATAATATATTTTTCGTAGTAAATCATAGATAATGTATGACTTATTATTATATTATATCGCAATTATTCAAAATCAGTAAAATTGTCATAAATATTCTGGAAACAATGTACTGAAATATAGTAATGAAACTGCTCTATCAACAAAGTTGAAAGCAGGAGGAGATGTCAGTATTTTATTCACCCCCTCCTCTATATTTTTGATATGACAATAATTTCAACTCACTGTTTTTAATGGCACACTACCAACTGTGTGTGTGTGTGTGTGTACTTTACACTAATTAGATCAGACAAATAGGTGAAATAATATTTTTATTAATTTTTGTGTAACATTGTAGTAAAATGTAGTGTGGATACTGATGATATATCTATAAAATAAAACTTGAAGCACCCAGAGATAATCAACCTATCATCCACCCTTAAAAAAACACCGTTTTACAACATTAGTTTCAAGTGTCAACGCACTGTATTTTATGGTATTGTTAGGTATAGATGACTATGAGTTGTATGCCTCTAACACAACACTCGGCAAACTAGTTAGTTTCAAGAAGATTGTGCCACATTAAGTGAAATTAATAAAATAACCTTTTGTTTTGACAAAAGTTATTTTATTTTGATTGGCGTACAACTAACTATATTGGCATCCATCTAAACACAGAAGAAATATGTACAGAATAACCTCCTGTGAGTGTTGAGTGTGACAGTGTTCCCAGCCCCGATCTAACGACTACCACGGACTGCCAAGCGGCAAGGTCATTGCGAGTTGCGCGTGCGGTACATGTTCTGTAAAGTGTCGAGCTACTTCTATCAAAGATAAGCCACATTGCTTGTATCCCCCACCCCCAGTCTACCGCTGCTCGCCGTCATTTCCCCTCCTCGCAGTCAGAAAACCCCTGTCCCCGCTTCTACCCCGGATGCGAGATTTTTCGCGGTCTTCTCTGAGAAGTTGGCGTCACTTCAATGTCCTATTCCTTCTTAAGAAGAATTAACATGGGGACGATATTTATGCCCCGTGACCTTGAAGGATTTTGATCCAAAAAAATATTGGCCATTATTGACGTTTTCTACATCCTTTCATGTAAATCTTCTTTTTTTGTTTTGTAATTTGGGCAAGTGGTTCCGTCAAAATACGCAGATTACCAGAAGGGGCGGATTTTGGAATGCATTTTTTGCGTGTTTGAGAGTATATTTTGTGTCCAGTTTCAAGATACGATGTTACAAAGGGTTATTTTAGTTTGGTATGTATGCTCTTGTTTCCATGTGGAACAAAAAACAAGCCGTTAAAGCCAATTTAAGAAAATTCCCAAAACGCCAACTTTCACTATTTTCTAGTTTAAAAAATTAAAAAAATCATATGAAATCACAGTTACAGATATAGTTTTTTTAACGGTCATTTTAGTGTAGTATATGCTATAGATTTTATGGTAAAAAATAATTGTTTGGGTTAATAGCCCCTTTTAAAAGATATCCGTGAGTTAGTCGTGTGTGGCCAATAATACATTCTAATCAATACCACCTCTTCTCTTCGTGGAGAGTCGACACGTAGGTGGACGAATTTTATTAGTCAGTGTGGGCATCACACTACGCAATTTGTTATTTTGCAACACTTCCCAAGATGCTTGTCGCAAATCCAACAATCTTTTCATGAATACACTCTCACGTCTTCTCACGTCGTAGTCGGCATCGTCCATGTCATCGTTCGTGTTGTCATAGTTGTCGTCGTCGGGGAGGTCCGTTAAATAAAGGAAGAAAGGTCCGCGACGACTTTTACCAGAGCTTGCCTCTAGTTTCAGGGATGAATCCCCTAACTGCTGCTGATGTTTGCAGATGGATTTTTTCCTCGCAAGTTTAGTATTTTTATATAAATTGAATGTATTTAACCAAATGATGACCTGAATACATAGGCTAAAGTTTATGGAATGTTGTTGCTAGACAACGGTCCCGTTGTAAAAATATACAATTATATACAATTTATTATTTATTTTTAAATGATTATGGTTTTGTTTGATGATTTTTATCGCTTTCTAAGTTTATATAATGAAAATAAAATTTGTAATAAGCCTTAACATTTCCAATACACGACTAATTGTAGAGTTTTTTTGTGATTAAGGACGCGTCAACAGTTAGGTCATAATGCGCCACTCTAGCCCAGGGGATATGGGGACGATGGGCCCATGCTGGTCAGAACCAGCCACGGCGAAGGGGACGAAAGAGGGTTCTCACGTCGCGGTCGTCATCGTCTTGGTCATCGTTCGTTTTGTCATTGTCATTGTCATTGTCATCGGGGAGGTCGTCAAGTTAAGGGGGAGGTGTCCCCGACGACAATTGCACCAGAGCTCTTCTCTAGTTTCGGGGAGTTATATACTCCGCTCTAATTAGCTGATGTTTGTGCGAGGTGGACTTTTTCTCTTCAATCGCCTTTTAATTATATCAGATTAATGCTTTTGGCCAATTCTACACCGGACTCAGACGGTTGCATTGAAGGTTGCCTTACCTACACGAAATAAAACAATGACGTGGATAACTAGGGCTCTTCAATCGGTTAGGCGAAGTGAGTATAGCGACGGCCTCGGGTTAAGTCATATGACACCACCTGTGATATTGGAAGCTAATGAAATGAGTTGATGGTGTGTTTGATGATTATGTTTTTTTTCTAAGTTTATTTCCAAAAAAATGTAAAATGTGGCTCGTTGGTCTTGTGGTTAGCGTATCTGCTTGCAATGCAAAAGGTCCAGGGTTCGATTCCCGCAAAAATCAAAGTTTTTTAACTTCTGATCTGGACTTAAACGTCCATCAGTTCGTTTCTTAGGAGTTTGTAAACGGTGACTTTTTTAGCCCCTCCTAGCAACGAAGCACATAATAAATTTCAGAGTTGTTCTGAATCGGCCTTGTTGATTCTGGCGTTGATTGCGGGTGTCCGCACTGTCCATACCACTGATTTCTATATTTCCTATTAAAATATCGATCTTTGGTTGGTATCGCTCACTCGTTCGATTGCGTCGGGGCCCGCAGGTTGCTTTGGTCGCTTTGATTTAAAGTCCCCCACTGAAAATCAGTTTATATAAATGAGTGGGTAGACTCTAAATAAAATTTATTTTTATTTATTTATTTATTAATGGTGATGAAAGTCATTGCAAAACAAAAGTAATTTATCTGAATGCAAATAAATAAATAAAGGAAAGTGTCTGATGTGAATTAAAATTTTGCTGAATAAATTACTTTGAATAAGTAATTTAGAAGGTTGTCGACGTTTTTGGATGAGCGTAGCGAGCGAAGCGAAGATTCCATTTCACTACAACACTGGAGAAAAAAATCCGGAATGTTTTTTTTTTTTTTTTTTTTTGTTTTTTGTGGGTTTGTTAACACGATTCCGGCTAAAAACCGATACTCCGATTGCGATGAAATTTTATGGAGGCCTTCGAAATCTCTAACTTAGAACCCGCCACGTTTTCGAGCGCAATCGGGGTTTTTTTTTATAAAAAACGCAATTTTACGATTTTTTTCGATTTTTAAAAAAATCTTCGACTTTACACTTACATGCTTTTCCGATTTAATGTTTTTTTATTAAAACCCTTAAATTTTAAAAATTAAGATATTCGTGTAAATTTTGTTTAATCGAAACTTATTTCTCATGAAATCGAAATTTTAGGGTTTTTTTTTTTTTTTAAAAAAAATTTTTTTGACAATAACCCCTACATGCTTTACCCTATTGAAAAGATTTTTTTTATAGAACCTTAATTTCATGATTAAATATATCGTGTAAAATTTGAGCGCAATTGAAAAATTTTTTCTTATAAAATTGAAAATTTTCGTTTTTTTCTTTTTTAAAATTCCCTTTAAAAAAATTATGTTTATTAAAAAAAAATTTAAATTTTTTTAAATTTTTAATTTAATTTAATTTTAAAAAAAAATTTCAAATAAATGATTTTTTACAAAACACAAAAAATCCGCGTAACTCAACACTCAAGACCAATTACGTCACCCAACAACGGGGCGGGTTTAAAGCGTTTCCCTAGTCATTTTAAATATAAGGTTCTTCATATGTTTGGGAGAGATCGAGATGCAAGGGCATCGTTATCGTACATCAGCTATCACATGATGTATGGTTAAAGGACATCAATGTGTAATTTATGGGGATATTAACCCACTTTAAAAAATATATTTTCATTCAGGCTGGCAAATTTTTAAATTTAGATGTAACTGAAAATTGATGGGTCCACCATTGACCCCCAAAAAATTTTTAAAAACTTTTTTTTGGTTGGTCCCATCGGCAAAAATCTCTCATAAGAATAACATGGGGGCGAAATTTTTGCACCGTGACCTTTGGGGGATTTTGATCTAAAAAAAATTTTCTTTTGAGTACTCTAGATACTTTTTTTGTAAATCCCTACATTTTTATTTTAATATGGGAATGGTTTTGGACAAATATCTGAAAATCAAGACGGGGTGTTTTTTAGAAGCATATTTTAACGTGTTTGAGTGTACCTTTGTGCCCAGTTTCAAGACAATTTATAAATTGCCATTTTATGCTTAAAGCCAAATGCTAGACGGTTTTTCGGGCGGGGGCGGGCAAGTGTTTAGAAATAAAATAACAAGCCTACATTTTTGATAAATAATTTAAAAAAATTCCCATATTTAAAAAATAAATTTTGAACACATGGGATTGTCATTTTTTTTCTTTGGTGGGTTATTGCTTGGGAAAAAAATATAACTTGGAACTTGATGATGAATTTTACTGCTTGAAAAAAGTAAAACCCATTTTTCAGACAGCGGGGTTTTAAATTTTATTTTTGACACGGGGGGGTTAAAATTTTAAATTTTTGTTTGAACCATATTATGGTCATTTCGTTAAATTACTCAGTAAAAGTTACAAAAAACGGCTCAGAAGTACCCAAAAGGGGTTTTGATGGCTGCCCGATTTCCGCGCTGGGGTTTGGGACCCCGCATGTACGAAAGCCGAAAAGGGCAGCTTTGACGTCTCACGTCTATATCGCCATCGTGAGGTGGGGCCTCCCCCTAAAACGCAAAGCAGCCCTCCCATGCCCTTTCCCAGTGAACTTACTTTGTTTTTTGTTCATAAAATTTTCGTAACTGAGACAGAAACCTAGCAAATTTAATAAAAGCATTGTATTGATCTTGGAACTAGGTACAGTTTTGTAAACAAAAAAACAAAAAAAGGTAGCTTTTTTTTCTGGGAAAATCTTTTTTGAAAAGCACTGCTCCCCCGCTTGTTTGATGCATCATGAAAAATTTAACTAAAATAATTATTTTGCATTATTTTTTATCGCTGATATTTGTTAAAGAAAAAATCGGGGTGCCACCGGTTGCCGGGTACAGAAACCGTTTTATAAACTTTTTCCGGTGTCCCAAAAAACTAATAAAATTACGTTTTTGTACCGGTTTGAAATTTTGTGAGAAAGTGACCGGGTTTTTTTCTTAACTATACCTGCTAAAAGATAATTTTTTTATAAAAATATGCTCCTCGATAATATTTTTAATAAAAAAAATGAAAAAGTTCTTCCACTTCCAAAAATATTCTTTTTCTCTGGGGGGTTTGGGCGAGATTTTTAAATGTTTTGGTGGAGGTCCCGGGGTCGCGCCGTGGTGAAAAACGTAAAAATCTTTTTGGCCTATACATTTTGACCTACCTTAAAAATGCGAAATTACCAATAGAAATAATATAAGTTTAATAAAAAATTTATATTCATTTGGAATTTTTGAATTTTTTCGGGAAAAAAATTTAAAATAAAAATATGTCACTATATTTTTGGGGCAAAAACCCAAAAAAATGGACTTTTTATCATTTTACTTTGGGATATTCAATCCAAAATTTACGAAAAACTTTAAAAACATATTTTTGGTTTATCAGTCTTAAAAAAATGCTGTCAAGTGTTAAAATACTTCAATGCACAATAATATACAAGCCCCCCCCGAGATAGTGCATAAAATGCTTTTTGTTCGGCTGCGCGTCTTTTTTTACTTCCGCTGTCGCGCGAGCACTTGTGAGATATATAAGCGCCAAACCCGCTCATTTTTTACCATTGGGCCCATGTGGTATCAAAAAATGTCTTGGGGTGATTTAGCTGTGTATTTTTTATAAATGCTATGTTATTTTCGGTCAATTTGAACATTTCTTTTTACTGCTTTTAAATCGACAGCAAAAAAAATGCGGGAACAAAGCTGCATCGCGTCTTGCATCACAAATTAAAATAATTTTTTTAAAAACAGAGGGGCTTCATTGATGGAATTTTTAAAACTAAATTTGGTGCCAACACTGTAAATACAATTTGGAAATTAAAAGCCCGTCTGGTTGTATGCTACGTACAGTACACAACGTTTATTGTTGTTTGTTCCGGCTTAGAGATAATTTGCGTGTTTGTTTCCCACACAAACAAAAACTTGAAAAAATACGCCAAACCCTTACACACTCAAAAAAAATGAGATCTAAAAAATCCCCTAAAAATCTGCTTGCGTATAAGGTGCCTGATGTATAGCGCCCGCGGCTTGGCTGCGGCCCCTACTGGCCCCTAGATATAAATAAAGATAATTTTTTTTTATAGCACTATACTGGGATCATTTAAAACCCCCTAATGTATTCACCAAATTCGTTTCCCATTTTATTTTATAAAAGTGTCGAACAAAAATTTCATGGAGTAATGATATCCCAAAAAACATTTTGGGCTTTCCCGCGTCTAATTTAGCTAAACGTAAAAATAAAAAAAAAGTTTTATATAATATCGGTTTCATGGTTATTTTTCTTTTTTTTCACCCCATTGATTGCCTGTGGGTGGAAACACAACATGTTTTAAATTGCAATAATTATAAAATTTCAATTTTGGTGTCTCGAACTGGGTCCAGCAGGGCACTCTCCATCTGTAAGCCACGCATCTAACCGTTACCACGGAGATGTTTAGCGGAGTGAGGTCACTTTGTATCTCAAGGAAAATAAATTTTTAGTTACCACCCACCCCACCGGGAATTTTTCTCGATTTACGCAATTTTTTAAAACACAGAACTGGTTATCGGATCGGGCTGTTTTTTTTTTTTTGTAGATCATAAAACCAATTCAGGTCATCCCCAGTTTCAAGATTGAAAATTTTTTCGGGGCGGCTTTTGTGCGATACTAAAAACCCCCCACTGGGTGGGAGTAAACAGGTCGATTTTGCCATCCCCCTAGCTTGGCCGCGGGCGAAGACCTCGCCCTAGATACTTTCCCGTAGAAACCAACAAAAATTCATGCCACTTTAACATGCCACGTGCTACTTTAAAAAAATTAAAATTTTACGTGAATGTTCAAAAATTTTAAGTAATTGATTCAAATTTTACTTTTAAAAATTATGATAGAATTTTTATTGCCTTTTTGTCTGTTCATGTGTTGGGTTTGGCCCCGGACCTCCAGTAAATAGTAGTACTCTGCGCGACAGCGGAAAGAAAATAAGACCGGCGGCCGAACAAACCCATTCATGCCTATCTCAGCGACTTCGTATAACTATCGTTTATTAAATTTTAAACCCCAATGTGACGTTTTGTTTTTAAGCTGAAAAACCCCAACAAATTGTTTTTTCAAAGTTTCGTAAATTGACATTGAATATCAAGTAAAATTGATAATGTCACTTTTTGCGTTTTAGACCAAATTTAAAACTCAAATTTTTTAAGGTAAAAAGTGGGTATTCATGGAACGGTCGATTCGTCTTCTAAATAACGTCAAAGTTATTTTTAGAAAAAGGATCAAAAGGGTGAAACGTCATGCGGAAACGCGCGGCCCCGGGTCAAAACGGCATGAACAAGGGGGTTCTTTTTTGTATACGGTTTATGGTATTATTTTGAAATTTGGGTTTCTAAAAATATAATGTCATCTTTTTACCGCCGGTAGGGGTCCAATTTCATAAATTGCCGATTGCCGCTCCGGGGTGCGAGAAAACCTTTCGTTAGAGAAATTTTCCGGAAAGTTATAAAAATTGTTTCCGGGGGGGCCCCAAAATTTTAAGTGAAAAACAAAAAGGAAAGAGTAAAAAAAAATAAAAAAATTTTCCTAGACGGGGTCGAAAAGCGTCCTCTCGCATGCAAAACAAAAGCTCTAACCACCGGCCAAAAAGCCCCGGAAACGTGCGGTCTAGAGGATATTTAACAGAGCCGATACTTCGATAACGTAAAAATTTTTCATGACTATAGGGGCACTTTTAATAGTTTAAAAACTTCTGTCATATTTCGAGTGTAATTTCTCCTTTTTACAAGATGTACATTATTAAATTTTATTTTTTCATTAAAATCTTCGGGTGTGGCAGCAGTCGCATGAAAGATCAAATCGCCATCAAAAAATATCTCGTGGTTTGAAAAAGTGGGTGGTAAGCGGGTACCTAGGGCCCCCGGGAGAAAACGCAAAATTATTGGCAGAGCTACCGATAGCGGGAACGATTTAGTTTGGGATCACCGCAAAATTTTTAAAGCGCTCGGCCCTGCTTCCGACTCTTAAGGAGGATAAAACCGATTTTTAAAAATTTTCCCATACGAAAATTTTGCATTTTTTTTATTTTTTAAATTTTAGTAAAATCAAGAAACAAGATATAATTTTTTAAAAACCCTCTTTAGTTGTTTTGCCCAATATTTGTGGTAAAAAATTTTTTGGGATTATACCCTTTTTAAAAAACTAGCCGTGACCTAGACGTGTGTTTCCGATAAATTGGCCCGCATTATTTAAAAAAGTGTCAAGTTGTAGTGATTTAAAGGACTAGTTTCCTTCCTTTCCAGGGTTATTCGCTGCCCCCATACGTAGCTCGCTGTAATGGACGTCCCCCTCCAAAAAAGGTTTCCCCCACGGGAGGTTTTTGACTAACCAAACCAGAAGATAGTGGGGGGTTTAAGACTTTGTTCGGGGTTTGGGATCACCCCCAAAACTGTCTCTTTTTGGGATCCTAATAAATTTTGACAAAGGGTTACTTAATTCGTAAGAAAATAGTTTTTAAATTTTTCCCCCAGTTTTTCAATTAAAAAATTATTCAATTTTTTCTTTTAGGTCATTTCTGGGGGGAATTTGTGTCGCGGGGTCTTGTTCGTCCCCGTTTGTTTTTTTTTTTTTTTTTTGTTTTTTGTTTTTTTGTTTTTTAAGTTTGGTAATCCCAAATTTTTTTTTGACTTGGCAAAAAAATAAAAATATAGTCGTAATGTTTTTGGTTTTTCAAGTGAAATACCCAATCATACTTGTTATTTTATTTTTACTATGGAGTCGGGTACACTATAAGGGTACCATGTGCGCCCCCGCCCCTATACTGTGTAGTGCGGGGGGGGGTTCGGTTCATCCGCAACTTATGTAAACAAACACAAAAGCGGAGACAAGGGCGCTTCAACCCGGTTAGGCATTTGCGCCACCTTTGATATTCAAAAGTTAATGAATAATTTTTTGGTGTGTTTGATGATTATAGGTTTTCTAAAATTATTAAAAATAAGAAAAAAAAATGATGGTGTGATGTAAATTCATACAAAAGGGGTTTAAAGGTTTTGGGTTAAGGGGGAAAACGGGGTCAACACGTCGGTCGTCATCGTCATGCATCGTTTTGTTGTGTCACAGAGTAAAGCCGATGTGTCATCAAGGGAAAAGGGGGGGTTTCCCTGACAGATTGCCAGAGCTCGCATTTGTTTTGGGGGGTTTACTTCCCTTTCTAGCTGATGTTTGCGGGCCCTTTTTTTTAAATCGCCTTATACGACTACAGAGCCATGTTCTGGGTCATTCTCCCTGAGCCAGACGGGGGAAAAAAGATGATTTATTTTAATGAAAAAAAAAATAAATAAAGGAAAAGGTACGATTAGATATGAACTTTTTTTTTGGGTTTATTGTATTTAAAGGAAACGTCACCGTTAGGTCATAATGCACCCTCAACCCGGGGGGGGGGAGGAGGGGCCCCTGCTGGCAGAACCAGCCAGGGGAGGGGAGGGAAAGGGGGGTTCTCACGTCGCGGTTTGCATTGCTTCGTCATCTTGGGGTGTCATTGTCGCAATCGTCGTCGAAGGGTCCAAAAGGGAAGGGGGCAAGTCCCCCCACGACGATTGCCAAACTCGCCTTTAATTTCGGGGAGTAAAATACACCCCTTTATACTACTGATGTTTGCGAGGGGACCCTTTTTTCTTGAAACCCTTTAAAAAAAGAAAACCCGCTCTGGGCCAATTTTATCCGGCCCAGACGGGGACTAAATTTTGTTGGAAAAAATTAGTTTCAAAGAAAAAAGTAGAAATTTTTCGCCCTTTTCATTTTAATTTTCCCTCTGGGAAAACCTTTTCTCAGGTTATAGATATCCGTAGTAAACGTGTTGTGGGCCCATTCGTTTTCTACATTACCACCTCCTCTCTACGTGAGGGTCGAGAGTTGGGGGGGAATGTTATTAGTCGGTTTTCATCACACTAGCAATTTGATTTTGGGGACCATATCCCAGGTCGTCGAATCCAAAAATCGTTGCTTAAATCCACTCTTGACATCTGGAAAAGGAAACTACATAAAAAACAAAAGTCGCGACCTGGGAAACTTCCCTTAATCAAACACGTGTTTATTTCCCCTTGCCCCAAATGTCCAGTATCCAGCAAAACTTATTAAAAAACACTTTTAGGTAAGTTTTTCTAAAAAGAATTGGATTCTTGTACCCCAAAGAGGGTTAAAAAATAGTTTCATGGCTTGAAGTTAACTCAGGTATCGGGTATAAATTAAATTTTAAATTTTTTTGAATTAAGGCGGTCAACCCTTAGTCAAATGCACCCCCCCCAAAATATGGGGGGGGGGAGGGGGGCCCTGATGGTCGAACAGCCCGGGGAAGGGGAGGGAAAAGGGGGGTTCTCACGTCGGCGGTCGTCATTGTCTTCGCACGTTTTTATGGGGTTATTTTCGCCATCGTCGTCGAGGGTCTCAAAGGGGAAAGGGGCAAGGGCCCCCACGACGATTGACAGAGCTCGCCTTTTTTTCGGGGAGAAATACTACTCCTCATACTAGCTGTGTTTTCGGGGGCTTTTTC
>JAMZAV010003313.1:0-69122 GCA_024449915.1 Sweltsa coloradensis
GGGGGTTTTCGAAAACATTTTTCACCGTACTTAGAGGCGGCGGACAGCGTTGGCGGCGTACCGAAAGGGGCCCGAAAAACAAAATTTTGCCCCAGGACTCGGTAAACAAAATTTTTACCCGCAAATCCCCGAATCGCGGCCCGTACACCGACCGATTCGCGTTTTTGTCGCGCAACGAGGTTTAAACACGAGGTATTCCGAGTACGATTTTTTCCACCCCCTCCGCGTAGCGGTTCAAGCCGCGTTTCGGATTTCTATTAATACCCCAAACCGTAAAGAATGTTCACAACTCATAGTAAACCCCAAACAATAGTATCGCTCGTTCTTATGGCACTTTTAATTGAATATACTTTTTTTAGTTTTTTTATGATAATTAATATAAATAAGTCATAGTTTAATAACAAAAAATAAAAAAAAATAATAATAATTTATTGGGGGGCTTATGCACAAGTCCCAACTCCTTTTCTACTTAATCCTTAATGTAGGCCTACATATCCCTTTACCGTCATTTTTCTTTTATAACAAAAATTTTATAAAAAAAATCATAATAAATAAGGATATTTTTTAAACAAAGTTTAGATAATGATATGCCCCTACAAGTTTTTTAAAGCTGTCTGAGAATGCGCGTCAGCCTTTATTGACATAAAAAACAAAAATAAAAATAGGCCATCAGCTATTCAATAGGCCTACTTTTAATAAAATGTTTTTTAAAAAAAAAAAAAAAAAACAGTTAACTGAGTGTATGAGATAAAAAAAAAAGGCCTAACCCGATTGCGTTTACTTGTAAACGTTTTAGAAAAGTGCAAAACAAGTGTGGGCCTATAATTTGCTAGAAGTTTTTTGTTTTTTTGATATAAGAAATTTTAAAATTTTAGTAGTCTTTTGGGGGAAACTTTTCTTGGCAAAATATCACGATTTCATCATTCAACATTTTTTTGATGCACTTTTTTTTTGTATTTAATATTTAAAAACAGTGTGATTTTTTTCATTTCGAGCTAAATCATAAATAATCTCAAATATTTTTTGAATTTAAAAAGCCATTTAAAATTTTTGTTTTTTTAAAAAAGCCGATTTTCCCAAAAAATTTTGAATTTTTCTAATAAAAAAGCGGCGATATGAATAATCAACAATGTTTTTGCCCCAAAAGACGAAAAGTAAGAAAAATAAAGTTTTAACCCCAACGAATAACAGCGCCCCCGTAAGCAGCTCGCCTTATCACGCTCGGTCCGAATGTTTCGTTTTAGGCTGCCATCTATTTTGCTTGGAAAAGCGTATAGTTTGCGATCACTTTTAGCCCTACCCCTATGGATTGTGCCAACAACACCTTAAGTTGTGTTTTTGTCGAGTCTATTAAAAAAACCCTTGATTCACCGAACGCGACAACTAGGAGACATTGCTTTTAAATCCATGAAATTCAACATTCATGTGTTCAAACTCACCCCATTACAAAGACAAGGACACAGCAGAGAAAGAGCCCAACAATACACAGACGCTTCCCAATGTGGCCATGTCTAAGTCTTTTTGTGTTAACTGTTGCCTTCAGTTGATACTTGTAACTGTGACAGCTTTAACACAAGTTACATATTTATATATACCAAATACACTATCTTTTCTACAAGTTCTGCTTGGAATATGTAGTCAATATCACATCCCAACCAGGTGTTGTAAAATAATAACGTACATCCTGCGAGGTGTATCAACTCGAGTATGACAATGTTGAATAACATTCCATGAATTCTTAACTAGGAATATATTAAAATATCTGTATAATCACACCCCTCTATGGAGCAGGTCGCATCCAAGCTATGATACAAAGAGGTGGACATCCTTGCAATGTCAGGGTGGCTACTCTAGCAGAGATGCAGTCAACAGGTGTTTACATTCCACTGTCCAAGGTTGCTAGTATTAGCTAGGTAGATATACATTTTTACAATCACACCTTTTCTATTGAGCAGGTCGCATCCAAGCTTTGATACAAAGAGGCGGACATCCTTACAATGGTGGGGATGGCCACTCTAGCAGAGCTGCAGTCAACAAGTGTTTTAATCCCACTGTCCAAGGTTGCTCGTATTTCTATTCATCTCCACTTCCTGGTTTAGAGGAGTTGTTGATTCTAGTGCTAGTTCGAGATGATTGCAGCTGAATAATTACTAACATAATTATCTAATTAAGCAGGAACGCTAATGAAGAACCTTACAATTGACGTCATTACTCGGTTGCATAGAAATAGTCTGTTAGATAAAGTTGAAAAATAAAATCCAAATATGATTTTTTTTTTAAATGGATGCAGATAATTTTATAAACAATATCTAGTGTAAAATAAAACCATTTTCACGGGCAGCCACCAATAAAATAATGGTGGTATTTAACATAAAAAGTAATACTTATTTTATAGGATTGATTTTTATTAAATTCGAGCAAAAGACAAAAAGTGTTCTATAATCACGTTTAATTTATTTAAAATGGTTTTTTTCACTCAAAAGCCGAGCGAAGCCCATTCATCATTATTGTCGGGAATTGTCTTTCGATTCGAGCACGGGTGATATTCTTTAGCTTAATGAAGAGGACATTGTCCCCCCGCCTTTTAGGAGCGATTGCTTAGAGATGAGTGCGAGATTATACGGCCTACCTAAGGAAAGGGGTGAAGGGTTTTGTCCTAATGAGATGATATCCGTTGTACACGCCCGGTCTCAGCGTACCCAATCCCCAAGACCCCAGCAAGAAAAACTACCGTGCAGAACTCTACCCCACAGCCTCTGCCCCTTCTTTAGAGGGACCCGCTGTTTAAAAAATTATTTTTTGTTAAAAAGGGGTGATGATCTTTGGGTTAAAACATCGATTTTTTTTTTTTTTTTTTACAAAACTTCGAAATTTTTTTTAGGGGATTTTGCAACCCCAAACCCGACAACCGTTGCAGTTATGAGGTGGAAGGAGAAGTGAGTAACTAAAAAAAGTGAGAAAAAGAGCTTCATGATAGAGGAGGAGAAATGCCGCTGGAATCCTAGTCATGTCCTAATGGGGAAGAGAAAGGGCCCACTATCTGGCAAAGATGGGAGCCAAGTTACAGCCCAGAGGGGGATGTCTTGCACGATTAAAACTACAAAATACCAAGTTGGCATGGAGACAAGGAAGCATAGAAGAAATACCGGGAAGACGATGGGAGCCGCTGCTGAGAAAGGAAAGAGATGCACGAGGGAAGGGGACGAGGAAGAAAAAAGTTTATTGTCAAATTTTTGAATGGGAAAAAGACACGACTACCTACAGGCCCTCTTTACAGAAAAGGAGTGGTTTATTACCCACAGTCCTCTCTGCAATTAGCCCCGGGAGTGGAAGAAAATTTTTTTATGGGTACCGGGCAAAATCCCAAAAGCTGACAAAAATTTTCACACATGTTGTTGATATCTAAACAATAGTTGAAAAGCCGCTAAGCTCCGCCCGGCGTCTTTAGATAAAGTGAAAAAAGGGGGAAGTGTCAAAAATTTGTTGTTTTTAATTTTAACCCTTTTTTTGCACTAAAATCTACAAATTAATAAAAGTTTTTCGAAAGTAAAATTTTAAAACAGCATTGCTTCGACCCAAAGCGTGGCAAAAGGGCGTAAGTGCAAAAAAAATTATTTCAACATTTTAAAAATTTTTTAATACGTTTTCCCTGAAAAATTTAAAAAGTTTTCAAAGGAATTAAATATTTTATTTTGTTTTGATGATTAAAATTTGGATTAAAAAGTATTGTATTGTTTTTTTGGTTTTGTAATGGTTTTGGAGAAAAAAGCATAAAATTATATTATGGTTTTTAATGGTAACTGATGAAAACTTAAATAATAAAGCTAGCCAAAAAGTAAACAATTTCAGAGTTTTCCTTAGCTTTTTCAGAAAAAAAAACCTAAACATCACCAGAAGTCTGGGGTACCCCTTGGGGGGGTTTTCAAAAAAGCCCCATTTTGTTTGAGAAATCCCCATGTTTCGAGCCTTTGAAAATTTCCTCCCTGGGTTTTCACTGAAAATTTTTCCCGGGAGCTTTCGGTTTCCCTGGGGCAAAAATCCCTCTGGTTGCTAGGATTTAAATCCTTGGGGGTTCCCTTTAAAATTTTCCCTGGGGGTTTTTTTATTGTCCTGTTGGGGTTTTGGTTTCCCTTTTTAGGTGTGTTCCCTTTCTTCAGGTTTTTTTTCCCCCCCATTGTGCTGACCAGGGAAAAAGGGCGTGTAAAAAAAGATAGAAAGTTTAAAAAAATTGTTATTTCATTCACAAATTTTTGTTTTTCTACAGCAAAATAACTCCCCAAAAGCCCTTCGGGTTTTTGGGTTTTAATTGGAAAAGGGCGTACTGACATCATAAATTCGTTTTTAAATAAAAAGGGCTTTTGACATTCAACTACGTTTTTTAAATATGAATACCATAAAAAGGAACTAAATGAAAAATCATGCATGCTGAGATTTGCTATGGCCAGCTTGTATGTAAAGAACCAAACAAAATCGTTGTGTGAGATTGGACAAAACCCAAATTTTATAAAATATCCCCCGACACCCCAAACGGACAGAATTTATTTGGCGAAGATCGGTTTGTTTGAGCTCGAAAGTTTTAACATTTCAAAGTTGAAAAACTTTCATTTTTAAAAATAAAAAAACGGTTTTTGAAAGGGTTTCGAGCGGGACTGTGGACAACCTAGTTGGGGTTGTTTTGTTTGTAGTGTCCACACTACAGATCATGAGCTGGACTTTGATGAACTACCCTAGGGAAAAATGGCTAAGTTACAAAACATAAAATTTCAGTCATATGATTTAAAATATTTGCTTGTACTTTTCCCCCTATTATCAGCCGGCAAAATTAAAGATTTAAAAGGGTTTATACCCTCAGATAAACCCCAAAACAGGGCACTAATGACTTTAATTTTGGTGTCCATTTACCCCTGGTCGTGTTTAAAATGTAATACTAAAAAACCGATGGGAAGCGTAAAAAGAGGGGGGTTTTTTTTTTTCCGAAAATGGTCCTCTTAAGAGCAACAAAACATATTAATGTTTTGAAATTTAAAACTAAAACGTTTTTGGACAAAGCGTTTTTTGGGCACAAGTCCTTTTTGTCGAAAAATCCTTTTTGACAGACCCCAATTATTTCAAAATCCGCAACTAATTTTCTAATTCCCCCAAAATTTCTTGGGGTAATTGCCCCCATTTTGGTTCCCCATCTGGGTTCTATCTCAATGATGTTATTTTGTGATTGTGAATAAATGCGGCTCAGTGTGTTCAGTTGTGTTTGACTGACACAGAAGACCGTTTTTACCAAGCTGGTAGGAATTACAAGCTGAGTTCCCAAAGTAAAGAGGAAATGAAATATAGCAGAAGTTTTAAGATACAAGTTGCCCGATGTTTTTTTTACCCTTTTTTTTACAATAGATTTTTCTTTTTGGACATTCCGTTTACTTCATTTAGCAGTAGCGCTCACTTTATGCGTACTTGAGCTCTAGATTTTATTTTCTGCAGCCCCCCAACATTTAAAAGATCTATCCATCCATCCCCCCAAGTTTATGGCAAACAGGGGGAAGTATCATACTTTGTAGGTTAAAGCCGCCGGGCACAAAAGCAATTTAGTCCGCTAGTAAGCTTATTCCTTCTCGGAATTTAAAAAAAAAAAAAAAGGTGTTGAAAATGTTTATTTTTCTTTGCTCATATCTATCTGATTGATACTATGTCAAGCCCAAGAAGGTTGTCCCCGCTGTGCTCGTTCCCCTTTTAAAAACCGTCATGCAAGCCCTTGAGAATGCTGGAGAAAATTTTTTTTAGGTTGGTAATGTCCAGTCTGCATTGCACAATTTTGTAATGGTTTTTTTTAATACAAGGGCCCTAGCAAGTCAGCCAACATGCATGGATTTTAATTGAGGTCCATTTTTTGGTATTTATAAGTTACAATAAACGTAGTTGAAGTCAAAAGCCCTTTTTAAAATAAATAAGAATTATAATGTCAGTTACGCCTTTTGCCCCCGTTTATCAAGCGCCCGCAACGAAGCCGGGGGAAAATGTTTATTTTATCTCGTAGAATACTAAAAATTTGCAATTTTTAAAGAATGCAATAAGTTGTTTAAGACTGAAAAAAACATTTTAGTCATACGCCCTTTTGCCCCCAGTGTCAAGACACACGGTCGAAAAAAAGGGAAACAATTTTAGTTTTATCATATGAATACATAAAATTTTCAATATGTCAAAATGTTAAAAATGAAAAAAATCATATTTTTGGTACTTACGCCCCTTTGCCCCGCACGGGCGAAAATTTGATGATTTTAACTTTAATGAGTAGAAAAAATTTTAAACATTTGGACATATTTTGTAAAAAAAAAAAGGTTGGGAAAATTTAAAATAAAAAATTTTTTTGGACTTACGCCTTTTGCCCCCCATATCTCAAAACGCACGCGGCGGAGTTTTGGGGACTTTTCAACTTTTGTTTAGAATGATGAACTGAAAAATGTGTAAAAATTTTAGCTTTTTGGAAATTTTTTCCCGGGGAAAAGTCTTCCACTCCCGGGGAAAGGACATATGAATGCAGAACACCCGTACTGAATTTTGTGTGTCCCCGAAGGCGAAAAAAGGGACAATTTAAGAAAAAAAAATGGAAAAAGAGGGAAAACTTTGGGGAACTTTATGTCAAAATATCGTCAGTATTTTTAAAAAATATCAAGGCTGCAGTAAATAAAACATTGTTATATTGTTTGGAAGTCACTTGTTTCTGTTGGAGTACCATGCAAGGGGGAGTCAATAAAGTTTTTCTTGGCAGTATATTAAAAAATATTTCTTTTTTACTTTAAGTTATTTTAAGTAATTTTAAAACACCGACCCCCTGACAGGTTAGGGCCCCAAAAGTGAGTTGGTTTATTTAATATAATAACCGGGGGGTGATAACTGTGGTGGAGACAAACAAAGTTCTTTTGTTTTGAGTGGTAAGTCTAGTGTGTAGGCATACAGGACCTAATCAAAAAATGACGACAACAGGCAGTGAGGAGACCCCTTGTACTAAGTTGATGGAGATAATACACTCGTGGGCAATTTGGGTGAAAGGAAAGATGAAGGGAGGTGGGGAGGCAATAAAGGGTTGAATCTGAAGAAGTTGGTGGGAAAGAAACAGCGATTAAGAGCGAAGGGAAGGGCGAAACTAGACCATGCAGCGTTTGGGTATCAGGTTTAATACGTTAATGTGCCATCTCGCGAAACGCAGATTAAAAGCCCCCAAAGGGAAACCTGGGTACATTAGAAGAGGTATGTACAAGCTAGGGTAGCCAAACAATGTTTCTAGAGGAATTAGTCTTTCAAAGAAAAAAGACACATTAGCAGCATGAACATAGGGTAGAATAAATGATTTAAACAGAAAAACAAGAAGTCTGGTCAAAACCTCACAGACAGGCAATTGTACTTTTTTCTTGCTGGGTTTTTCCACGTGAAGAACGGAGGTCTTATTAGAAGCTGGAGCCGAAGAGAGTGTTTTTAAATAGAAATATGCAAGGCCAAAAAAGCCTTGGAAGAGAAAAGAAGAAAAGAGACAAGAGATCCGAAGAAGAAAACCAAAACCCTTTGAGAAAAAGAGAGAATGAAGAGATTTTACCAAAAAGAAGTACCCAAAAGAGAAAATTCAGAGGATGTACCCGAAAAAACACAGTGGCGTAGGCTAATAAAAGGAAAAATATGAAATTTTGGTGTTTGCATGTGGAGGCAAAGGTCTATGCTAAAAAATTTCCCTAAGGTTTTTAAGGAATTGGGGAAAAAGGAAGGCAGGGAAACCCAAAGAAGGGTCGGCTTTGTTTCTACAAGGGAGTACATGGCACTGACACTCAGGAGTAGAACAAAACCAAAGTGAAGGAGTGTGGTTTTTTGATTCCGGAGCCTCTGATCATATGACCCCACGCAGAGATTTGATTAGAAATATCCTTCCCATGTATGGAGAAGTAGCGATTGGTACACCCTTGCAAATTGAAGGAAAGAGATCAGTACTGTTGCACATTTCAGGTGAATGTGGAGGTTGGGATCTCGAATTTAAAATGTTCTATATGTTACCAGAGTTACATGACAACCTGATTTCCCAAGGAACTTTAGAAGAGAAAGGATTCAGAATAACTGCCTACAATGGAGTGTCAAGTGTGTTACAGGGAGAAAAAGAGATACTTCGAGCTTTGAGAATCGGCAAACTGTATTATGTAACCACTGAAGGAGGAGAATGTACCGCATCACTAAAGTCAGTTTTATAACAAGGAACTGAGAAAGGCGTCAAGAGTAACCGTAGGTATCTGGCATGACAGATTGGGCCTCTACACGGCGAAGCTCTCGGCAAGATCGAACCATTATCAGAAGAAGTTAAAATAAAGAAGAGAAGCCAATCGATTGTGAAGTTGTATTCAGGGGAAAGATGAGGCGCCGCAAGTTCCCAGATGGAGAAGGGAGGAACACTGAAGCACCTTTAGACAGAATACACTCTGATGTAGTGGGGCCCATCTTACCGGAATCAATAGGAGGCAAAAAGTATTTTTTGACCTTCATTGACAACTTCTCAAATTATGTGACAGCTGTGGCCAAAAGCAAAGAAAAGTGACGTGCTGGGTGAATTTATGAAATACCAAGGACGAGTTGAGCTCATACATGGAAGAAAAATCAAGAATTTCAGTCAGACAACGGAGGAAAGAGTATACATCGAAAGAATTAAGGTACTTTTGGAGAAATGTGGCATCCTACATAGATTTTCAGTACGAAAAACACCAGAGCAAAAGGGGAATTGCTGAAAGACAGAACCAGACTCTCATGAACGTGATTAGGTGTATGCTAATTCAATCAGGGCTACCTAAGAAGTTTTGGGCAGAGGCCTTGACTACTGCAACCATCATAAAAAAATCTCTGTCCATCAGCAGCAGTAAAGAATCGAACTCCGCTCGAATTTGGAATGGCAGGGATCTAGAGAAGAAAGATTTGCAATACTTGCGAGTTTTCGGGTGCCAATCATGGGTAGCAACAAGGGATGGGGGAAAAAACTTGGATCCAGAGCTGAGGAATGCATCCTACTGGGATATCCTGTTGGAGTGAAAGGCTATCATTTGTGGAGCATAAAAGATAGAAAGGTGATTGTTAGTCGTGATGTTAGCTTCAGGGAGACTATCTTTCCATACAAGACTATGGGTAAACTAGAGTCAACTGTTAACCCAAGTAGTGAAGCTCCAATCCAAGTAAAAAGTTTGATTTTTGATGAGGAGGAAGAAATCATACAAGTGGAGGAGATAGAGGAGCTAGGGGAGGAGATACGACAGGAAGCGGAGATAGAAGAGCCAGGAGAGGAAGAGCGATTTCTTGAGGAAGAAGACGAAATTGAACATTCTCAAGACAAATTCCGACATTACTAGAAGAGAGTACAACAAACAGAGCCACGCCGTTCAGCAAGAATCAAGGGAAATAAGAAATTATCCTTCTGCAAAGTAGCTCAAATGCAGGAAGAAGAAGTCATAATTCCAAGAAACGCAGTCGAAGCTCGTAATGGCAAGCATGCTCAGGAATGGCAGACCACCATGGATGAAGAAATCCAAAACATGTACGAGAAGCAGACTTGGGAAGTAGTGAAGAGACCCAAGGAAGCAATATTGTAGGCTGTAGATGGGTATTTGCTGTCAAGAAGAATCAAAATAGACAGATCGTGAAATTCAAAGGAAGACTGGTCGCACAAGGCTTTAAACAGATAGCAGGTGTAGATTACGGAGAAACCTTCAGTCCGGTAATAAAGAGAACAAGTCTTCGTATTCTAATGGCATTAGCTATTGAAAATGAGTGGGAAATGGAGCAAGTTGATGTTATAGCTGCTTACCTCAACAGTACTTTGGAAGTTCCTGTTTACATGGATCAACCGCCTTGCTTGAAGAAGGGGGAAAGAGTGCCCAACATTTTGTTTGCAAACTAAACAAAAGCCTCTATGGTCTCAAACAATCTGGTCGAAACTGGAATAACCACCTAAATGACTGTTTAAACAACAATGGGTTGTAAACAAGTTGTAGCTGATCCTTGTGTGTAAAAGAGGAGAGATACAATAATAGGTGTGTACGTTTGATGATATGATAATAATTGGGGAAAAAGCGCAGATCATACAACTGAAAAATGAGTTGTTTAAGTGCATGAAAATGAAAGATCTGGGTGCTGTATCAGTATTGTTATCATTAACAATTACTAGACCAATTAAAAATAGACTTTTAATCAATCAGAAAATTACATAGAAAGTGTATTAAGTGAGTTAATATGTCGGAAAAGCAGGGGAGTTACAAGCCCACTCGAAGCTAAAAACGTAGTTAGGGCAGAACCTTCAGAGGAGAACCGTTTTGAAAGCTCACTTTACCGAAAGGCAATTGGATGTATGCTGTACATTGCCGGTGGTACCCGACCAGATATATCAAACGTGTATGCCGGTTGAGCCAGTACTGTGAAGAACCGACAACAGAAGACTGGGCAAATGTCAAGCATGTACTGCGTTACTTGCAGCATACAAAAGATATCGGACTGAATTATGTCAAGAGTGGACAGCCCATCCAGGTGTATGCAGACGCAGATTGGGCAAACGACAAGTCCGATGCAAGATCCATCAGTGGGTATGTGGTGACCTTGGCAGGAGGTGCCATAAGTTGGAGGAGCAGAAAACAGTCGGGAGTAGTCACATCGACCACTCATGCCGAAAACATGTCAATGTATGAAGCAGTGACTGAGGTAGTATGGATAAAATCATTGTTGAAGGAATTGGGTCAGGATAAATTTGTTCAAATCCCATGTGTAATCAATGCAGATAACACAGGAGCTATGAGTGAAGCACAAAATAATTCTGTATCAGATAGCAACATATAAACAACATATAAATGTAAAATATCACTACATAAGGTTCAAAGCCTAAGTTGTCAATGAGTTATACAAGGTTCTATATAATAATGTGCGAGGGGAGGTGTCAGAAATATCGTTCAGTATTGAAAAGAAAATATCAAGGCTGCAGTGAAATATAAACATCTGTTATATTGTTAGGAAGATCACTTGTTTCTGTTGGATGTATCCATGCAAGGTGGAGTCAATAAAATTTTTCTTGTGCAGTTATATTAAAAGTATTTCTTTTATACTTTTAAGTTATTTTAAGTAATTTAAAACACCGATCCCGCTGACACTTTACTGGCGGCTAGGCAGAGAATGGTCTTAATCCAACTCTGGACGTTAGAAAGAAGAAGAAGAAGAAGAAGAAGAAGAAGAAGAAAGAAGAAGAAGAAGAAGAAGAAGAAGAAGAAGAAGAAGAAAAAGAAGAAGAAGTCAAGTCAAGATGGCGGCCATGGGTGGGTTGCTGATTCATGTGCTCCGTGTTTTTCTTTTGTTTTTCGCATCAAAACAAATCATAAAAAATGTAAACTGTGTTCCTAATAAGTGTGACAACTTCAATAACTGTGGACCAGTGCAGTGCTTAAAGAAAGTTTACTCGTGTGCGATAAATGCGATATTTCGTGTTGGTTGCTTGTCGCGCGGGCGAGTCCGCGAGCTAGCTTGGAGCATTTCTACCGAACTGTCGGAAGTCATGGCTTGTGTTATTGCTCCTAGCTCTCAGTGGGGATATTCACCTAAATCCAGGTCCGTGCAACAACAATGCCAACGGTGCTGACAATATTTCTCTTTATTGCATGAATGTAAGGAGCATAGCTGGATCGGAAAAACTTGAGAGTTTTAACTTGTGTTTTGCTGACAATAGCGAATTCGATGTCTTGTGTTTGACGGAAACATGGCTGAGTGAAACTGTTTTTGAAGGCGAGTTGCTGGATTCGAACCAGTACTCGGTGTATAGAAGGGATAGACACTCGGTGGAACAGCAGGGGCAGGTTGGGGGAGGTGTCCTCATAGCAGTGTCTAGTACATTGGTGTCAAGACGGCGGGAAGAATTCGAAGTTGCACAATGTGAGCTTGTGTGGTCGGAGGTCAAGGTCACTTCTCGACGCAGCATATTTATAGGGTGTGCATATTTACCTCCCAAACCATCATTGGACCTTGTTGAAAAGTTGTACGAATCAACATCACGTGTGCAAAGTGCTATTAGACCAAGTGACTGTGTATTGCTCTGCGGGGACTTTAATTTTCCCGATATCAATTGGAAGCCTAGCATTGACCACCCTGAATTGTTGTTATCATCTGTTATCGGCAATACGAACACTCAAGCCACCTCTGAGTTTCTTGAAACAAATTAAACGAGCTTGATTTGTATCAGAAAAATCATTTCGCTTACCCGTGGAAATAACTTTCTAGATCTGTTGTTTGTCAACAACTTGGATGTTACTGTCAACTAAGTTTATTAGCAGAACAGGTTGTGCGTTCGGATCACGCGGCTCTTCGTTGTGACCTTGCTTTCCGGGGAGCAAGCCCGACTACAATAACAAGAATAAACAACAACAATCGAGATATAACTGGGCTAATGCTGACCTGAATTCATTGAGCGGACGAACTATTGAACTGCCCTTGGGAGTTATTGTACGGCAATAATGACGTAAATGTAAAGTGTGATATCTTCTAATGACAATTTAGACAAGCAATAATGCTACTGTCCCCAACCAAGAAAGTGAATGCTGGTAATATCCCGCGTGGTTCAATCGTGAGGTTATTAACTCTTTGAAGTAATAAAAATAGGGCATACAGGCAGTGAAAAGAACACTATTAGAATGTCATATGGTAGAATTTTAGATGTAAACGTATTGAATTCAAAAATATTGTCAGGGAGGTACATAAGCAGTATTTACAAAAGATAAATGACAACATTGGTAAGGACCCTAAAACTTTATGGGGGTATATACGCCGTAAGACAAAAGTCAGGCGAGTTCCCGTTGAAGTTGAACATGAGGGTGTCGTAGCAAGTACTGTGGTAGTGTGTTGCCGACTTTTTTCAAATATTTTTCTGTCTTCTTTCAACCTATTTCCGCGTGTCCTGCGGTTTTGCCTGACGCTCCACAGTATGGGACTGAATGCTTATCTGGTTTCAATATAACTGCACGCGAAGTAGAAAATTGTCTAAGAACGTTAGTTGACAATAAGTCTGCGGGTCCGGATCGAATTCCAATCAAGGTTCTGAAGCATTGTCGAGCCGTGTTATCTCGGCCTTTAGCGGACATTTTTAATTCCTCTTTGCAATCTGGTATTTTTCCTAAACGGTGGAAGCACGCGTTTGTTACACCGGTAATAAGAAGGGGAGTCGGTTCAAAGTCTGTAATTACCGCCCAATCTCATTGTTGCCGGTTGTGTCAAAGGTATTTGAAAATTGATACATAAGAACTTGTATAATCATGTTTCAAACACATTGTATTAGAGCAACATGGTTTTACTAGCCGACGTTCGACAGTGACAAACTTGGTTGAATTTACCAATGACCTTGCAAGTAACATGAGTAACAAAAAACAAATCGACGCTGTTTACACAGACTTTAAAAAGGCGTTCGACAGTGTTAACCACACACTTCTTCTTCTTAAGATTAAGGGATATGGGGTGTGTGGTCCACTTTTTAATTTATTGACAGTTACTTGAGTGGACGCACGCAAGCGGTTGTTATTGATGATGGGTTTTCCTGATTCGGAGATAGTCACGTCAGGGGTCCCACAGGGTCAATTTTGGGTCCACTTCTTTTTACTTTATACGTCATGATATACCATCATGCTTAAATCATCAAAATGTCTGATGTATGCTGATGATTTAAAGATTTACCGCCCTGTGGGTACCGTACGTGATTGTGTGCAGCTCCAAAAGATATTGATTGTCTATCTAAATGGTGTTCAGTTTGGAAGCTTGACCTTAATGTTGCGAAATGTAACGTAATCTCCTTTACCAATAAAAAGAAACTTTTATTATATTTGATTATATTTTAGATGGAGTGACTTTGGATAGAGTTCAATCTATTCGAGATCTTGGTGTTGTGATGACCCATGATTTGTCTTTTAATAACATTTAGACTCCGTTACTCCGAAAGCATACAAGCTTCTCGGTATCTTAAGGCGTAATTGTATTAAATCCTTTAAAATGTCAACAACAAGGCGCTGTATGTTGCTTTAGTTAGGCCACAGGTGGAGTATGCCAGCGTGTCTGGAATCCTTATCAGGTCACCAAGATAGAGTGTATCGAAAAAGTACAGAAAATGTATATTAAGATGATGTGTTATAAGCATTTAAAAATTGACTATCACAGAAGAGACTATATTACGCACTGTGATAGTAATAGCATAATGACACTTGAAAACAGGCGCAAGCTTTTAGATATGATGTTTTTATATAAATAGCCAATAATTTTGTTTGATTCAACTTTGCTCAGCCAATTAGATTTCTATGTGCCACCAAGATTAACTAGGAGACATCCGACCTTTTATGTACCCCAAAACAGGATCAATATTTTAAAATATTCACCTCTTCGGAGAATTCAAACTGATTTTAAACTCTTTATCTAATAATTCCTTCAACACTCTTGATTTGTTTGATATAAGTGTTCGTAGAATTTAAATGTATTGTGACTGCCACACTGGCTATGTACTGACTCAGTAGGCCTCGTGAGGAGACTACGTTGTTGTTTATTTTATTGTTATATTATTGAGTGTGTATATAAATTGACTGCAATTATGTTAATGCTGATTTTTTTTCTTTTTCTTTTCAGGTTTTATTATATTTACACTTGTGGAATATCTGTATTCTGTTGTAAATAAAGGCATTATTATTATTATTATTATTATTATTATTATTATTATTAAGAAGAAGAAGAAGAAGAAGAAGAAGAAGAAGAAGAAGAAGAAGAAGAAGAAGAAGAAGAAGAAGAAGAAGAAGAAGAAGAAGAAGAAGAGAAGAAGAAGAAGAAAGAAGAAGAAGAAGAAGAAGAAGAAGAAGAAGAAGAAGAAGAAGAAGAAGACAATATATACAACACGGTTTAATTACACATCACACACATAACATATCATATCCCGTACGCAGCCTTACAAGGTCCCCAAGCTAAACTCACCCTCATCAGAATACGCCCCCTACCACGAAGCCTAACTGCTCATGTGACAAGGAACCAGCTTCTGACCACCCGCAACGCATCCCAGACACCCTTATGACGGGGGTGCACTGCAATTTTCGCAACTATTTGAGTATTTTTTCTTTATCTAACTAAACAGGTTGCTCTATTGAGTAAAAAACCCCGCATTTTTTAGTAAATATCGATGTATTTTCAGCAATTTTTGCTTCTTTTTTTGTTAAAAAGAAAATCTACACAGGGTGTCTCTATTGAGCGAAAATTTTGCTCTTTAATTGAGAGAAATCATATCACTCAAATTTGAGAGTGGTGGTCACTCATTTAGAGCGGTGCAAATTACAAGGTAAAAATAGCGAAATTTCACTCGATTTGAGTGTTATTTCGCTCTTTTAATTGCGAATGCCGGAATAAAGTGGTCAATCTTGTCATTTTCGAGTAGCTACTAGCAACGACGTCACGCATCCATGTGCATGCTGAATACTAGCCGCTTCGAGCGCTACTGAAGGACAATCTGTCCGGCGCTCCCCATTAGAACGGAAGAGTCAGTATTGTTATACCACGAAGCCTAACTGCTCATGTGACAAGGAACCAGCTTCTGACCACCCGCAACGCATCCCAGACACCCTTATGACGGGGGTGCACTGCAATTTTCGCAACTATTTGATGTTGTTTTTTTATTTGGTTTTTGGTTGATGGTGGGAGGACAGGAAAAAGTGGAGTGAATTGGTGTTACGACAAGAAAATGTGGAAGAAGATGAGGTGCCGAGCTTGGCAGGCTGGTGCTGATTCGGTGATGCCCAATATTAATTTGAAAACACCCCTTTACCCAACTAAACGATGTTGGAACAAAGTGTAGTGATATATTATATTTATCTAAACAGGTTGCTCTTTTAAGTAAAAAAAACACGCATTTTTAAATTAAATTTCAATGTATTTTGGAAGTTTCGCTTCTTTTTTTGTTAAAAAGAAAATCTAAACAGGGTGTCTCTAATGAGCGAAAATTTTGCTCTTTAATTGAGAAAAATCATATAACTCAAATTTGTGAGTGACGGTCACTCATTTAGAGCGGTGCAAATTACAAGGTAAAAATAGCGAAATTTCACTCGATTTGAGTGTTATTTCGCTCTTTTAATTGTGAATGCAGGTATAAAGTTATCAATCGTATATTTTCGAGCAGCTACTAGCAACGACGTCACGCACCCTGGTGCATACTGGGTATTAGCCGCTTCGAGCGCTACTGAAGGACAATCTGTCCGGCGCTCCCCATTAGAACGGAAGAGTCAGTATTGTAATATTTCTTGAAAATGAAATAAAATAGCCATGTTTCCTTCAGAAGACTCGCTAATTGAGGAGACGCGACGCGCGACGTGGGCACCGGGCGCCTAACTGAGGTCACTTGTATTTGGAAGCGAGGGATCCACCGTTCTCACTATTAGGAGAATCTGTCAGCATAATTTGACGTTTACCGCGTTGCACAAAGAGAGCATAGAAATAAGTCGCTCTTTCAGAGGAGGCAAACTTGATTTGACGCGAACTTTAGTAGTCCAGCTGATTAAAAGAAAATACAAGAACAATTAGGCGTTTTGTGGTACAGTTGTTAATTTTGGAACGAATACTTAGAACAATATTCTAAGAAAATTCGCTCATGGTGTTATGACAAAATCCATCCGGTCAAGGGGGTCAATTTTTTTAAAATCATTTTTGTAAATTTTAACTAAATTTTATCTTAGATTACAAAATTAATACATATTGTAGATAAAAGTCAGAAATAAATATTATGTTAGTTCTTAAGTTTTCGCGGACGTATATTATGTTGTTATTGTCTTCCGGGACATTCCGCCGCTTGTTTGAGTTTGCTGCTACAGACCTTTGTCTGTAGCATGGCACTCGACGTTTCGCCAGAATCGCATCTGGCATGATCACGAGTCAGTCAATAGTACGTCTTCCTTCTTCAAGAACACGCACTCGACTGACAGTCTCCAACCCAACTGCGCGCGTCCTCGATCGAGTTTGCATGCCACCACAACTCGATCGAGGATGCGAATTCTGAAATAAAATAAACCAAATTCAATGTCCAAGTAATTTTTTTAAAGATTTTGAGTTTAAAATTTTTACTTTTTTTACCACGAAAATGGTTAGCTTGGCGCTCGTCAACAGGTGAAATGGTCTTACTTCTTTTCAATGCGAAACTTGGGAGAAAAAATGAATTGCTTGGCTCAACTTCTATATCTCACAGCATTCACAGCCGAAGACTTTTGAAGGAGAGCTTAGCTGCCGTTTCTTTTTACAAATTTTTGTATTTGGGGGGGATTTATTTAACATAAATCCTATTCAATTGAAAAAGTGATTTACAAACGCGGATTGATTGATTGATAGGATATTGCTTTTGACGTCTCACATTAATGCACTTTGGCTAATCGAGACGATGAGTGGTGATAGATGAGGATGAAGTATGAACAGAAGGGCGGAGGGGAAACCCGGTACCGGCACGTAGCCTACTCTCTTCGAAAAGTACCAAGGAGACCAACGGCTTAACGTCCCATCCAAAAGGACGGTGTAACTTTGACAGTCATATAGGCTCTCCACTAACCCGGACTACCGAGCAGACGTCGAGGAGAACGAAACCGTTACACTAGCTCTCGAACCCTTCATCTGCTCTAACCAGCGGTATACGTGAGTTTTTAGGGCACAGCGGTCACCCACTCTACCCCTGACCACGCCCGATTCTGCTTAACTTCGGTGTCCGAGTGGGAACCGGCTAACGACCTCGGTTTTACCGCTGGCTACAAAGGAGGACAACTATACAAATATTTTGTTGTATTATAAATGCCTATGTTTATATTAATTGTAAGTAAATAATGCAGTGTGTTTTTTTAATGTTAAATAGTTAAATTTTCCTCTCTGCCTAATTATCTTGCGTCTATCCAACCCACCAACGCTATGGTCAGTACGGTCTATCAACAAATTGATGATTGGACGAGTGAGCGGAGCGAACGGAGTCCTCTATGGCAAGTTTTCGGCACTTCGTTGTGTTTATGTGTGTATGTATGTATGTATGTTCGATGCGCAGGGGCCAAACTACTCGTCCGATTTTGACCAAATTTCACACCAACGTCAAGGACCAATAGATAGAGTGCTGTTAACATGGACAGCAAAATTCACAGGAATCCAAACTACAAAAAATTAATATTTGTAAAAATTACTACTTCGCTTTGGAAAAAAAATACCCTTTCTCACCAATGTTACCACTATGAATGTTAAAAACTGTGAAAAATTTCAGAATTATAGCTTGCCCTGCCAACTTACAAAAAAATAATTTCTTACAAAAATCGTGTTTTGCAGAGCTTTGCTAAATTGGATTTGATTTGAGGAGCATAAAAGATGGATACAGAACATATCGAGTCGAACTCGAGTTCATGTATTGACCTTTATAGCACATATTTTGGAATATTTGTAGCTTAAAATACTTTGGCGTTGGCGATGTGATATGTTTTCATGTTTTGGAGTCGCCCGCGTCCACGAGCATAGCGATATCGGGATCTCAGCAGTGGAGCAGCAGACAAGTTTTGATGAGTCAGAGCTGCATGCATGCATGCATGCATACTGCAGCTGCAAAAGTAATTGTGATACTCACTCGTCCAACAACGACTTTGGCGTTTTCCTAGTATAAAAAAATATCACAACCTCTTCATCACAATGTTCTTCTAAATCTACCTCCTCCAACAACTTCTGAAACTTTCCACTTGGATTCCTCAACTTTATTCCATTCTTCAATATTGTTCTTTTGAGTCACCATCCACCTCCCAACATCCATAATTTTCCCATTACATTCCATATTACAGTGTATTTTATATCCACAAAAAATCCTTTACATTTTTTTACCAAACTTATTTCTGTCGTAGCACGAAACAAGTTACTTAGTCTGTTTCTCTTTTTTGGCACCCTGGTCAGTTTTCCCACGACAAATTGATTTTGAAATTTCATTCTCTTATACAGTGAGCCATTAGCTGTTAGATGACCCTTGAGAATACTTCCATTAGGCAAAAACAAACAAACAAACAGACAAACAATGGCATACATGTTAATAAGACAGACAAGGAAATTGATCGATTTCCGGTAACGTTAAAATTAGACACAGTGTTGCTTAAAATATGTATTCATTTTATTATTTTAACACGCGAATTTACAATAATCAGCAATTATTAATTTTATTTGCATTCAAGAAACAAGTTTTACTTTTGGAAGCTTTCATTTTATATTGTTAACACATTTTGTTGTTAATCACTAAATTTAATTATTTAGATTTTATTATCTAATATCAGTTTGTGGGTTGACTGTCATTTGCAGTTTTGTTTCTATGAAGGTCCGTGAAGTTTGAATCTGTCAATACCGGCCAAGGTGGACAGGCCGTTACAGGTTATTGGGTTTATTGACAGGGTGAACCTTAGGAAGACACGTGTGTTGGTTGACACACTGGTGAAAACATAGACCCCATCGGACAAACAACAGAGCTTCCAGGCTTTCCAGAATAAACCCCTGCATTCTGCATCAAAGGCTGGTTTGTCCAAGCACATCCAACAGTCATAAACACCAGAAACTATCAGAAAATTCGCATTAATTCAACACATCCTTCTTGATAGTGAAATACCCCTTGAAGCAGCACACAACCTCTTGTTCGTCGAACCCCCGGACCTCGATAATGAAAGGGCCGTGAAACATGTTGGCACCAGGCATGTCCCCGTGAAGGTCGTAGTCTATCTGGAAGGTCACGTTTTGCTGGAACAAATTGTCAGGTTTCAGCCAGGAATCTACTTTTAAGATGGTATGCTGAGGCTAGAACGGAAGCGAGTTTAAGCTCTCAGCTATCTGGATTTTTCGGGTAAACGGTTTATATAACCATTATCAAAATTCACACTAACGTTTATAAAGAATAAATCTATGTCCATTTAGCGCCATCCTAAATTAATTAATTGATTTTGAATTAAAATTTAGTGAATCCACCAAAATTTACTCAATTTTGGTCGACTTTGGGAATTTATTCCAAGTGTACAGATTTTTTAACTCAAATTTGCACAATGGATATAAACGTTTAAATCAATGTGAACGCTCTGGTTAATATGGTTTTATCGTTAGATAAACGGTTTGGTGGGAATTTCCAGAATTGTAATCCATGTTATGGATTTCCCATTTTTTTACGTTTTGGACTTATGTCTCGCAATGGATCTTTAAGGCTTATTTTGTGGCAACCAATTACCCGGGTATCAATATAAAAGTACTTTATTAAAAATCCATTCAAAATTTGGTAAAGATATTACCAACCGTTCGGTAGAAATCATCAACACCTGTTCGCCCCGCATTTGAGTTGGGCCAAGCTCAGCGTACCCTCTTAAGGAACAATTTCACCACATACAACACGAAAACAAAATATATGAAAAAACAACCAGAAAACTAATTAAAATCCATCTCAAGCAGATATCGAACCCGAGTCTCTCAATTGCCGGTCGGGAGCTTGACTCCTAAGCTCCCGAGATGGTTGACTTTATCACATCTGGATTGTTGGTGCATTGTAGATCAGAAGCAATTTAGCCTATGAGAGTGTTTCCATAATAATGACATTTGTTTGTAAATCTCTTAGGGCCTATCATAATATTGTACAGGAAAATTATTTAGAACAAAAAAAACAATTTTATCAACTTCATTTCTAAGTGCAAACATAAACGAATTTTAATGTAGATTAAAAAAAGGCAGAAACGAATAAATAGTGGGATGTAACAAATAAATAAGCCTAGAGACCGCAGTGACTGAGTCTAGCAATTCAAGTCAAACGGCATTTTCGTAATTCTGTGAGAGTGTGTGTGTGTGTACGTCGAAATCAGCCGACTAGCTGAACAGATTGTGCTGAAGTTAAACAGACATCCGGTACGAGTTTACTTATAACTACTAACAAAATCGCCTGGATCCATTGCGATTTAAACCCACAAGAAATAATAAATTTAAAAATAGACTACGAATGTGTAGTTATCTTTGGTGCCGTTAGGGCGCCGCAGCCAAGCCGCGGTGCGCTACACACACAAGCACTTTATACAGCAAGCAGAGTTGGGGTGATTTCGAGGTGTCACCCAGCCGTCATGAAACGTGATTTGAACTTAAAAACTATCAAAATCAAGGGGATTTTGGGTACCTGACAACACATGCTAAATTTAATTGGTGTACGAACAATCCTTTTGGTGAAAATATTACTCGAAACATGCTCAAAATCACTTAAAGGCTGTTAGTTACTACTACTACCTTTGAGTATATAACCAATACTCAAAGCTACTACTGACTGCTACTACAGTCTAAATTGTCAGTTTCAATTGCCCAGCGATTCAGACCAAACGGGTGGGGCTACAACGTTATATATTACATTAACATTAAGGTAATAGTAATGTAGTTCCTTTTGAAAGAAAAAGTTTAAAAAAAGTTTACTGGAAGGCTTCCACATAAGGTTTAAAAATAAGCCTTATACAGGCATACAATCAACAAGTAGCTATAGTTACTTAACAATGATTGCCTACATTGTTTACAAAAAGCAAGTCTTTGGAGCGCTTGATTTTTTCATTCTATTGTTAATTGGTTACGCCATAGCAATAAAATTGACTTTGATAAAATTATTATATTTTAACAAATAATTTTGCAATGGAAGAAAAAGTAATGAGATCTTACACATAACAAAAACTTTTAAAAATACATCCAAACCGTACACAACACACAGAAAGGAAATGAGATCTAAAAGAAGGGCCTAGCTCATCTACCCTTCCACATTTTACGCATTCTTAATTCATAAACGTACAGTGTCCCGTAACACCATCCTTGAAAAGCTTGGCAAAATAGAATTGCATGACCATAACGTTTAAATTAATTAGAAAAAAAGAATTTGGTTGAACTATTAAGTTTAAATTAATTCGAGAAAACAAGGAACACTAGCGCAGCCAAGTGGTCAAACCGCGAACTATTATTTCAGGGGTACTGATCGCGGAACATAATGCAAGAGGTAGGGGTTTCTCAAATATATCCCGACCTAACACAAAGAAATAATGTTCGGTGCCACAGTGCTCATCAAAGCAAACATATAATATATTATACTTTCATTTATTTCCGAATGATACAATATGAGGAATGAGTGGAAAAGGGTGCTGTTAATTGCGAAACCAATCACTACAAACACATGTGTGTCTGCAGTCTGCACTTTCGTGGTCTCGAACAGCATTGTTCTGCTGAGTAATAGGCTTATACTACCGGCGAGTTATTTTTCTGGCAATTTTATATTATGCACATAACGTTTAAAGGTGGGGTAACATTAAAACGTTTACAATTTTTGTGGTAAAATTAACTTTTTGATTGACCTACTTGCATGGTGTGTCTAGCCGGTGTCCTGAGTCCTGACATTGTCAAACTAGGAATAACCTACATAAAATTCAAATACGCCAATATAAAATCATTAGGCTATGACAGTGTTCTAAATATTTGGCCCAGTAGTCCTACACGGTACCTACATCTATTTGTAATTTAGGCCTTCACTTGTTATAATAATTGGCCTGGGACGGACACTTTAATGGGCCTACGCGGCTACAAGTGTTAGTATTTAAATGTGAATTTAAATGGCTTTGCGCGGAGCTTTTACAGGCTGTGATTTTTTATTACTGAGTGTAAAATCAATCGTAAGGTCAGCCTTACGAATAATTATGCACTATTCGTCGTACGGTCATCGACGATACCACCTAACATATAGGCTAATAGTTCTAAAATCACGATCACTGTGCATTGTGGCGAAGTGGTAGCGCGTTTGAGTTCTATGCGAAAGGTCGTCAGTTCAAATCTACATTCGGTCGTTTTTTTTACCGTTCTATTTAGACATATGTTTTTCAGCAAATGATTTCATTACATTCGGCCTCGTCGCGGACGCAATTCTACGTCAAAGATAATAAAAGTGTGGAAAGTGTTATGTGAAGTGAATCGCACTTCAGTGCAACTGACAGTAGGCCATATACGCATTCATAGAGGTGTGTATGTTTTTTCCCCTAAATTCGTTTTGGAAATTGTAAAAGTGGTGTTATGTTTTTTATTGTATTTTCGCATTTCTCGCATTGCAATACAGTGATATAATCAATCGTATTTATTTATACTATTTAATCAGAAGAAATCATTTTTTTAAAATTGCAAATATTGTTTTCGTTTTAGCTTCTTTTTATCGGCAAGTTTTTAGTGAAAAGTGACTAGGAAGTAAGAAGAGAATTAACTGTGTTATTTTTAAAGCAAATGGGAGAATATGGTTTTATTTAGCCTAACCATTTGGCCGTGTTATTTTGGTTTTATTAAATAAAACCAAAATACACACTTCTACGCATTCATACAGCTGACCAACAGCCTGTCACAACACTAGGCCACACATTCATAGTTTTGCCATCATTGCCTGTGCAACCAAAAAGATGATGTGGTTTGCATTAAAAACTACTTCTCCCTCAATAAATGTCCGCGATCCTTCTCCAATCCATAATGGCTCGAATACTAACTAAGTGTATTTACTTCCATTTTAAGCGTAAAACCACTTTTAATATGCGTTCAAACACAATGTTTTCAACGTTATTACATGTATTGCGCCTATGCTGTCTGCTAGACTACCCCCGAACGAGCGGCCATATTGACGAACGCGCGCGCTATCTACATTCTCTTGTTTCCTCGAATAGTTGCAAATTCTATTTTGCCAAGCTTTTCAAGTGGTGACACACTACACTACACTACACTACACTACACTACACTACACTACACTAAACTACACTACACTACACTACACTACACTACACTACACTTCACTACACTACACTACACTACACTACACTACACTACACAACACTACACTACACTACACTACACTACACTACACTACACTACACTACACTACACTACACTACACTACAATGCAATGCAATACAATAACAAAGTGTTAGTTGTGTAACTTACAACTTCGAACTCGCACTGTCTTGGCAAAGCTCCGGGGGCGTACACTGGGTCGGTGAATACGTTTCCCTCCATGATGGTCTTGCAGGCGTCAGGGTACACGACCGACATGGTCTTCTGGGGCCAGGCGCCGGCATCTCGGAACACGTCCACCTTGAACTGAAGACAGGATCATATTTAACATTGCAACATATATACAAAAGTGTTTAATGATAGTAGAATTTATAAAACAATAAGATACATCCCGTACTCAGTTCTGCAAGGTCTCACCCGACCAAGGACTGACCTCTCGTCCACGACGCCTTCAAGACGCGTCCCAGGCTAAAGTCACACCCGACAGAACACGTCCCCCACCGCGTGGCCTAGGTACAGCTCAGGCGCGTATAGAAACTCTTTGTCGGATGTTGCGTTGCTGGGTTGGGGGGGGGGGGGGATGTTGAAATTTGCGATCTGGTGAGCTTTTTTTGCATCCGACTGTTTTTGTACAGCTACTCACAAGTCTTAAATCTTATTTCTCATATTTTATAACCCTTTTTTTAACTCACATACATTTTTGTGTGAGTCCTCAAAATCAACAAAAAATGCAAGTTTAAATGATATCTTTAAATTTTGTTTGATCGAACAACGACAAAATTTTAAAAAATTTAAAAAAACATGACGAAGATTGCAATCGCCTTTCTGAGAATGCACAAAAATGATCTTGATCTATCGAAAAAAATGTAGGTGTAGTTCAAAAAGTAAGGATGCACATGTTCGACTCAAACCGTATGCCCATGCATATTTGATTGAGATTTCTTACTACGTACTGTTTCTTTCTGTTTACACATTTCTGTTACAACAACATATTGTGAATCGGACATTGAATGCAGGAATGCTACGCTTGTATGGTTTTGCTTCATATTACTCTTTTTGAAGCTCAGGCAGTTTTTGTGTCTTTGGGTAACGGTCGACAGCTTTTTATACCCGTTATTTATTACTTTCGAAACAATACCTTGGTTACTTTGAAACTCTTGGAGAACACAGCTACGCCATGCCCGTGGAAGAACTCCCCCCTGTGGCTGTAGGTAATCTTTGTCCCCGGGTATTCCACGGCCAGTGCAGGCCCGTCACAGCGGCGGTATGCTTTCAGGATCCCCCGCCACTTGTCCTAGAAGAGAGGACAATACTGTTGGGTTCTTATAAGGGTATGCTGAGGCTAGAACGGAGGCGAGTTTAGGCGCTCAGCTTTCTGGATTTTTAGGGTAAACGGTCTATAACACATTTATCAAATTTCACACTAACATTAATTAAGAAAAAATCTATGTTTACCATTATGCGTATTCCTAAATTTATTCATTGATTTTGAACTAAAATTTAGTGAAATCACCAAATTTACTCAATTTTGGTCAACTTCGGGAATTTATTCCAAGTGTACAGATTTTTAACTCAAATTTGCATAATAATAACAACGTATAAATCCATTTGAACGCGCTGGTCAATTTGGTTTTATCCTAAGATAAACGGTTTGGTGGAAATTTCCTGAATTGAAATTTATGTTTTGGGTTTCCCATTTTTTCACGTTTCGGACTTATGCCTCGCAATTGATATTTAAAGCTTATTTTTTGCAACCAATTACGGATATCAATATAAAAGTACTTTATTAACATCAATGCAAAATTTAACTAGGAAAACGCTTAAGTCCCGCCGCGTTGTTGGATGAGCGTAATTGGTGCATTGAGTTGTTAAGTGTTATGCGGATTTTCTGTTGTACTGTGAAAAAATCATTACTTAGTTGATTTTTTTAAAATTAATTTAAATTAAATAAAAAAAAACTTTTTTTTTTAATTATTCGTAATTTAAAAAAAGAAAAAAATCGCAAAATTTCGATTTTCATAACAAATAATTTTTCGATTGCGCTCAGATTTCACACGAATATATAAATTCATGAAATTAAGGTTCTGTGAAAAAATCATTACGATCGGATAAAGCATGTAGGTGCTATAAGCCAAAGAAATTTGAAAATAAAAAAAATTCCAAAAATTGCGATTTTGTAAAGAAATTTATCTTTCGATAACGCTCAAAATTCACACGAATATATCGATTCATAAAATAAAGGTTGTGTGAAAAAATTATTACAATCGGACAAAGCATGCAGGTGTTATAAATCGAAGAATTTTGTTAAAAATCGAAAAAAATCGTAAAATTGCGATTTTCATGAGAAATAATTTTTCGATCGATTTTTCCCCCCGCGCAGTTTCTTCGTTCAGAGATTTCATAGACCTCCATAAAATTTCATCACAATTGGAGTATTGGTTTTGCCGGAATCGTGTTCACAGACACACAAAATACAAAAAAAAAAAGAAAGAAAAAAAAAAAAAACATTCCGGATTTTTTTCTCCAGTGTAGTGAAATGGAATATTCGCTTCGCTCGCTACGCTCGCTACGCTCATCCAATAATGATATTACCAACCGTTCAGCAGAAATCATCAACACCTGTTTTGCGCGCATTTGAGTTGGGCCAAGCTCAGCGTACCCTCTTATGCCGACGTAAATCAAACACTGACGTAAGAACGTATAACCTACAGCCCCACTGTTTCCGGTGGAAGCTTGACATGTGAAACATGGATTTTAAAACAAAGATTATTTCTTATTCATTCATGTTCAACTCATCACAAGTATAAAGAAAAATAACAGACTCACTACATTGCCAACAAATAGCTCCATTCTTTAGTTTTCGTAAAATATATTTTACATAATTTTATGACTTTTCCGCCAGCAACGCGGAACTGATTTTTGACGAATTTTTTTTTTTAAATCATAAAATTAAGGTTCTGTGAAAAATCATAACAATCAAATAAAGCATGTAGGTGTTTTTAGGTCGAAGAAATTTAAAAAGTCGTAAAAAATCGTAAAATTGCGATCATCATGAGAAATTGTTTTTTGATAGCGCTCAAAAACGTGGCAATTCTAAGTTCAGAGATTTCAAAGCCTCCACAAAATTTCATCGCAATTGAGTATCGGTTTAGTTTTAATCGTGCTAACAGCCACACAAAAATACAAAAATACAAAAGGAAAAAAAAAACATTCCGGCTTTTTTTTCTCCAGTGTAGTGAAATCTAATATTCGCTACGCTCATCCAAAAAGTACAGAACGGAGGCACAGGACAGGGGCTACCTGTAGGCATTCTCGTGCGTCTGTTGTGCTGTGCACATGCGTTCACTTGATAACGCTACATGTGTCAAGCGACCACTGGAAACACTGGCCTAGGGGCAACGTCATTGCGCCAGAGTAACTTTCAGGTCGGCTTCTGAACCCAGCTGGCCTGTGAGTAGGGGAGTAGTGTATTCCCCAAAAACAAAGGGCGAGCTCTGACCGGTTGGGGTGCGTGTTGCAAAGAGAGCTCTCGCGCAACTTTTTATTTCACCTTTCTTCATTCACACAGCCTTACTCATAATTATTTTCTTCTTTCACTTTTTTCATTTCCATACTTGCCGGCCCTCTCTGCAACGAGCACTCCTCCGTTCCCACCCAGTTTAACCCATCCTATCCAACATCCTCACTTCTTCCCATTAACCCCCCCGTCTTTCCTTACGTTCCTCCCATTGGAAAGAAGAAAACATGGTGGTAATCCACAATGGAAAAAGAAAATTTGGAAGATTCCAATACACTTGACATGGGCATTGATAACTCTACTGTTGAGTGCCCTAATACAACATTTACTAACTTACTATAGTTTTCGCCAACAACGAAGAGCACCTTCTAGAGCTCTATTCACGAAGGATCACACGCCCACTTAACTTCTTCAAAAGAGCTTCTCAGCGGGCGCACGGACACAGGTCCTACTACTATCACCAAACGGGATAAAAACATCGACCAGCCCATTTTTTATAACACACAAACAAAGTATTACCTGACCCGGCCTACCGAAGGGTTGAAAGTATGTTTTCAGAGTCTTTAGTAGAAAAACACAAATTCTTGACGGCAGCCGAAGCAATCATTTGCCTTATTGTACCTTTGACAAGTAGGGAACCCTTTTCATGAAGATTTGAAAGAAACCACTAGCGCTCTTCGATCTTGACCCAAACTATAAATAACATAAACCACATTGGTTTAAAAGTTTTCTCCCTACGACGTCAAAGTGTGTTCGGTTTAACGCTACTCATCAAAGGATAACACAAACATTGTCACCTTTGTGGGTCACAATATGTTGCGGTTTCCATTCAACTTGTCTTGAAGTTGGCCGCCAATTATCTCGGGAAGTCTGTTTCAATATTGTGTTGTTCTGAATTATTTTAGCCACCCGGTTGGCTGAATCTTCAAACTTGGATTGTGGTTTCTCAACGAGGTTTTACAACTCCAGGTGGAGTAATTTACTTCCCATATTTAGTATTTTGTAGTATAGTATAAGTCGCACAACAAGCCACTTAACACGTCCGAGGAATAATTTAAGTTCTTGGTGGGAAGCATTAAACCGTAAGGACTTTACATCGCTTATTTATAACCCTTATGAACACGTATGACGGAATAATATTTATATTTATTAAGTTTTATCTGTCCATAGGGCAAAGAGGCTAATGCAGGGCACAAGTGGCACTCGGTAGCCTGATAAAAGTGATAATTGAGTTACAAATTCAGTAAAACATACATCAACACATACCAAGAGAAAATTTTCATTAGAGTGAGAGGACGGGAAGGGCAAAAGGTGGGTTAGGTCACTTGAAGACCGTAAGGCGCGTGACGCGAGAGGCGATCGTGAAGCTCATCTCGTCCGCCTGCGTCAAGAAATTGCACATAAGCCATTGAGTCGAGAGCTGCGACCGCCGACACCGGTTTGGGTGTACACGTCTTTATTCCGCGTAATCGCAGGAAGCCGCGCGATGCGACCCAGAATCCTTTGCTCCAGAGATAAGTACTGCTCGAGACATTCTCCATGCAACGACCAAGGAGGTATGAATAATGTAAGGAGACAGCATGCACTATCTGTGGCTGTACAAATGAACGTGGTCGTTTTGAACGTCTCTGATGGAGTTAATCGCAGTATTTGCTGCTTCTCGTTGGTGCTGACCAATATGGCGGCTACTAAAACATAGAGTTTTTCGCAGTATTTACTGCTTCTCGTTGGTGCTGACCAATATGGCGACTACCATCTACGGCCGCCATGTTAAAATGACTGCACTGAAACAGCTGACAATATACTTAATACATTGATAATAACTCTTGTATTAATATGAGAATGAATAATGAAGAGATGAAACGCAAGTTTTGTTGATATGCTCCGTTTTTGTTTGTTTTGGAATGTTCATAGCTTTGACAATGAGCTTTAATAATACCGACGACATTGCTTTGGGAGGCTCTCACCGACAACCATTGTCGTTCAAAGTGGCTATGGTTTTGATGATGCCATGCTGCCTCCTTACATTATTCATACCTCCATGCAACGACGGGTGCCAGCGCCGGAGACGCCGTTTCAAAGTGGGCCAGTGTATGAAGGTTGATAAGTTCTTAGTACAAATTGATGATTTGCACATGTTGTTCAAGTCTTTTACTGCCTTCCCAATGACAAAATAATTGGACCCAAAAGTGTCAACTATCTTTGGGTCTGTCAGCCCCACTCAGTCAAATGCAGCCTGAAGACGACACGTAATACTATGTTCAAGCCATAACTCGACCTTTTTGCCCATTTGGATCGCGGGGGCAGAATGACGTAGTAACGATATTCAGAAATGTTATATTTATTATTTATTATTTATTTAACGTTTATCCTATTCAGTTATAAAAACGAATTTACAAAGGAGGACATTGGTCTTTGAATTAGAACTGTCCCATAATCAAACAAAAAATGTCATCAATTTTCGATTAATTATGGAAAACATGCGTCTCTGAGATATGAAGATAACGAAAGTTCCATTTTAACAGTTTCTCATTCTCCTTCGTCCAACAAGAATTTGTGGACGCATCACAACAATAACCCCTCTATTGATATTGCATGTTTTATTTCTGAACCAAGAAGTACATTTTATATTACGTACATGTATGGATTCCATTTATTTAACCAGAACAAGAACATTTACGTTGCTTTCAAATCCATGAAATACAACATTCATGTGTTCAAACTCACCCCCTTAGATAAGACAAGGACACAGCAGAGAACGAGCCCAACAATACACAGACGTCTTCCCAATGTGGCCATGTCTTAGTCTTCTAGTTAAAACTGTTGCCTTCACTTGATACCAGTAACTTCAAAGCTTTAACACAACTATCATACGCATATACCAAATAGACTCTTCCTCTTCTACGTGTACTGCTTGGAATGATTAATTAATATCACATCCTTACCAGATATTGTAGAATAATAACTTACATCCTGCGAGGAGTATCAACTCGAGTATGACAATGTTGAATAACATTCCGTGTATTCTTAGCTAGGAAGATATAATATCTGTATAATCACACCCCTCTATGGAGAAGGTCGCATCCAAGCTATGATACAAAGAGGGACATCCTTGCAATGTCGGTGGGGTACTCTACAGAGCTGCAGTCAACAGGTGTTTTCATCCCACTGTCCAAGGTAGCTCGTATTTCTATTCATCTCCACTTCCTGGTTTTAGAGGAGTTGTTGAGTCTAGCGCTAGATTGAGATGATTGCAGCTGAATAATTACTAACATAATTATCTAATTATTCAGGAACGCTAATGAAGAACCTTACAATTGATGTCATTACTCGCTTTCGTCGAAATAGCTTTGTTAGATAAAGTTGGAAAACAAAATCCAAAATATGAGTTTTTTTCAAACAAGTAAAAATAATTTTGTTTACAAAATCTATGTAAAATAAAAACCATTTTCTCGGGGAGCCACCAATAGATTAATTGGGGTATTCAGTCGTAAAATCGAAAGTAAATATAATATTCATAGGGGTTGAATAGTTATTAATCTAGGAAAAGGCTCAAGTCCCGTCGCGTTGATAAATGAGCTTTTTTGTAAGTTTTTAGTTTGCGTGAGATCTACTTACTCATCAAGTGCCTGTTGAACGCATTGGTGGTGAGTATGTTGTCAAGGTTCGATTGTTACTTGTTAATTGTTATTAAAAACCTAAAAAAAACTCATATAAATACCTTTATTCTATGGATTCTGGCTATATTATTCAACCTTTTCTTTCAAAAAGCAATACATTACCATTACCTTAATGTCCATGTGAAATATGAACGTTGTAGCCCCACCCATTTGGTCAGAATCGGCCCAAATGTCACGAAAATATCGCTCTAAAAAACGGGAAAAAATCGTAAAAGTACGATACTCATAAGAAATGTTTCTTCAATTGTACCCAAAAACGTGGCAAGTCTAAGTACAAAGATTTCAAAGGTCGCCTTGAATGTTTATTAAGATCGCATATGCCGTTTCCCCGGTAGAACGCGAACAAACAGACAGAAAAAAACGAGCTAAATTTGTTGGTGGGTCGGTGAAATTGAAGTCTTCGCTTCGCTCATCCAATTAACGAATGAAAGACAAATACGTGTTTTTCTTTTACCCACAAACTAAATTAAATTTAATAGTTTTGTTTCACTCAAAATGCCAAGCGATTGGCCACTTCACTCATTATTGACAGGAATTGTCTTTCGATTCGATGCATCTGGCGATCATTCTTTAGCTTAACTGTAATGAGCGACATTGTCACACCGCTCTATACTTGCTCCAGCAAAAGAATGCAGATGCTTGGTGGTGGTGGGGGTTGAATGAATGCGCGGTAAAGGGAAATGTCGCCTTTGTGTTGAATGAAAAGTATACTTTACAATAACGCAAGCAAAAAATATCTGTGCTAGATCCACGCTGAGCTAGCGTGAATAGAGTTGACCAAAGTTAAATAAATAAATAAATTGTATTTAGAGTCTACCCACTCGGTTAATAAACTGATTTTCAGTGGGGGACAGTAAATCAAAGAGACCAAGCCAACCCGGTAGGCCCCGACGCAATCGACGAGCGAGCGATAACCAACCAAAGATCGATATTTTTAATAGGAAATATAGCAATCAGTGGTATGGACAGTGCGAACACCCGCGGGCCAGAATCAACAAGGCCGATTCAGAACAACTCTGAATTAATTATGTTTATTTATTATGTTGGGAAATCATTTTCGAGCCATCTGCATTCTTTCGTTGGGACTTCTATATTAGTGAGCGATTGCATGAATGACATAGTGTTGTACTTGTCGTCATTGTTGTAGTCAACTTTTTTTGCTTTATATATTCATCATGTTGCTTGATCAATTACGATACCGACCTTTTAACGTTGAGATCAAGATAACATATCTGATTGTATACATACTGGAGCAACGTCTGTCATAAACGGAGCCGTCCCACAGTGCCGCTTCCCGTAAGGCCATCAACCTTATTTTTCCCCCAATGCCATCATTCATTACTACCTGTCGATAAAGACCATGTTTCACTTGTTGGCCTACGGGGAATAGATTTATTCCCATTCCCCATAGGCCAACACCCTGCATTTCATTATTGAAAATACAAAGAAGGTTTGTTGGCCTAAGGGGAATTTGCTTATTCCCCTTATGCCAACAGCCTTATTCCCCCAACAACGCCCTGCCACTTACCTTAAATAATTAATATACGCTGTTGGCCTAAGGGGAATAAATCAATTACCCCTAGGCCAACAATCCTTCTTTGTATTTTCAATAATGAAATGCAGAGTGTGGGCCTAAGGGGAATAAATCAATTCCCCTTTGGCCAACAACGCGTCCTGTAATATGGTCTTTATTATCGACAGGTAGAAATGATGGCATAGGGGGAAAAAAAGGTTAATGGCCTTACGGGAAGCGGCACTGTGGGAAGACACCGTTTCATGAACCTCTACCTACCCCACAGTCCCCCACTGTCCCTTCGAATATGAGTGACTTTCACTATTTTAAAATTATTAATTGTCTAAGTACAGGGTGATGATCTTTGGAATAAAAACCTCGCATTTTTTTCTTTTTACTAAACTTCGATATATTTTGAGTGATTTTGCAACGCCAACCGACGGTCGTTGCAGTGATGAAGTGGAAGGAGAAGTGATTAACTCAATAAAGAGATATAGATATTATACAATATACAACATGGTTTAATAACACATTACACACATAACATAAATATCGATCTTTGGTTGGTTATCGCTCACTCGTCGATTCCGTCGGGGCTTACAGGGTTGGCTTGGTCGCTTTGATTTAAAGACCCCACTGAAAATCAGTTATATAACTGAGTGGGTAGACTCTAAATACAATTTTTATGTTTATATATTTTATATACTTTATTTTAAACTCAATGATACAGAAGCTCGGTTCTGTACAGGTGCTCTGGAACTCGGTGTGCTAAACATGTTGAGTACACACAAGACACACAGTGACATAATATGTCATAAGTTTCGTCTCGAAATGCTGAAAAAGACCTATTCGGTGTTAACCTTGACAGCCGCGACCGGAAGCTTATTGTTGTTGTTGTAGGGGCCAGTTATACATTGGTACACCCACACTATAAAATTAAATGCGCAACTCCTTATATATTTCGTGTTAGTGTGTTTCATAAGGTTTTACACAAGAAAACTAAAATTTGTTGGCATTTAGTACGAAAACGGTTAGTGTTACCATGAATATTGTTCTTAACTTTGAGCTATTTCTGGTTGTTTTTACGAATAGTTTAGGGATAGACTTCATGACAAAAGAAAAATTTCAAATTTAAGAGCTTTTTTATTTAAAGTATGGAAAAAAAAACTTTACATATTTGGATTAGAACAATCGAAAAGTTTTTACTTTCTGACAAAAATGCAATTTAAAAAAAACAGTATTAATTTTGGGCCAAAGGGTTGTTTAAAAGTGGGAAAAGAGAGCTTATTTCTTCACGAGAGAAACTAGAGCGCTTCGACCGGTTAGGTCATACTGAGTCGCCTGTGATATGTGTTTATGGTGTGTTTGATGATTATCTTGTTTTCTAAGTTTATAAAATAAAAATGATGGTGATGATAGTAAAAGTAAAGTTAAAATTATTTATTTGAATTTTGAAATTAGTAAATAAATGAAAATTTGTGTTTGATGTGAATGAAATTTTGTTACATAAAATTAATTGGAATTAGAAATTTGGTAAGTTTGTCGCCGTTATCATAGAAGTTCTTCGTTTGATTGGGAGATATTAATTGCGTGCGCAGGGCATCATATTTGGTAGGCCCTACTTCTGCTAACATACGACGTACAGGTTAAAAGTAGGCCTACATCACATGTGCCACATGACGAAACTACCTTTTCTCTGGTTGGTTAAGAGATATCAGTAAGCAAGTAAAAAAAATTTCCACGTGCCAAGGTAAAGCCAAAATCTTTTCTTCTACTACATAAAATCATTAATAACAGCCTGGAAGAAAAACATACATTTTTGGGTTAAGCAGATACGATAGTCATTTATTGTCGTGCTACATAAATGATCTTTTGTACACCTTATAAACAATACATATATTTTACATCATTATAATATTAATCAATGTAAATAGATTTGCTGAACACTTGGCTTGAAATTCACAGTGGAATTACACACATGTCTTGCCCAAGTTTTGGAGGCAAAGATTCATTCTCGACTTATGCACCCAACAAGACACGTTGGTCTGACGTGCGCCTCTGCTTGAATACTTCCGTACTTGTAGCTTCCATCGGGCGCCTGCAAAAATTTTATATTCTCTTAGTTATTTTATTTTATTTATTTTTATTATATTTTATTTGTGGCCAAATAACAACGGGACAAATGTCCCACAAGCGCAATTTGACAAACTATAACAATACAAATATAACGCATCAATACAATGTAAAATTAGTTAGGTATAAATGACTATAAAAATTATATAAACATAAAGGTATGGTGTTTATGTCTGAGTGAATGATTGTGTGAGTGTGTAAAGTGTAAATGTGAATTGTATGTGATGCACGAGCGACTATATACATTAGTGAAGCTGATCATGTTATTTCTTGTAGTTGCTTTCGAAAGTGATGAATTTTACTATTGTGCAAATCTAAATTAGGCTTATCCAATGATAAAAGATTGTTGTACGTAGCCTGCTACCGTATTAAACAGGAATTCTTGTGCACATCAATGCGACTGGAGGGAATATGAAACAGTTAATGAATTCAAGTGTTCCTTGGTGACACACGGTTGTTCAATGACTCAATTAGAGGCGAGTCATTAAGTTTATTAGCAACTTTAAAGAGCAGAACAATGTCCATAAATTTACTCCAGCTTGCAAGGGTCCTTAGCTTGTTTTCAAAACACATACCTTACCTAGATAGTTTACTCTGTGGCATTCCGTATTAGCCTTGCAGCACGAGAGTTTGAAATATCGTTGTTGCAATATTATGGGATACAAACTTACTTTCTGGTGAACACTACAGCACTTTCCTTCAAGCTGCTAAGCCGATATTTATCTGCCAGTAACATCAGACGATCTGCGTTCATGGCACTCACATTACGACTCAGGTAGTCCCCACAGTCCAGCCGTAGCTCGTCCAGACCGTACTGTAACATACATAACACCAGGGTACAAAAACATATCTATAGTAACAGGTACAGCAACAGCAACAGCAACGGCAACGGCAACAGCAACAGAAACAGCAACAGCAACAGCAACAGCAACAACAACCAACAACAGAGCAACAGCAACAACAGCAACAGCAACAACGGCAACGGCAACGGCAACGGCAACGGCAACTGCAACAGCAACAGAAACAGCAACAGCAACAGCAACAGAATCAGAAACAGCAACAGCAACAAAAACTAGTTACATAATTTTGTTGCATTTTAGTTGTATTTTTTTAATAGCTAGGACCTGACTTAAAAATTGTATCTTCGAACCCAGAGCTTTTGTTCAAAGAAGGAACATCACTACCGTACTTGACTATCATATTTTCCACAAACCATTTCAAACAATAATTGAAAACTTAAACTACCACAACAAAGTAGTAAGCAAACTTAACAAAATACATAAAATGCCCTAACGAAAATCATTTTGTTACTTTGACCTTACAAATTAAAAAAAAATCGTTTGGTTGTCGTGACCAAAACTTTCCTAGCAATGTGAGATAACGACTTTTTTGCAGCGCCAAACACAAAGGCTCTCTCATTGTTACCTTGTCTGCAGCGTGCACTAGTTCCTCTGCCAGCTCTCGCTTGTACCGTGGTGTCTTGCCTGTGTACATGTACTTAACAAGCTCTTGCATGGTACTGTAGCTTACATCTTCGATGATGATTTCACTCTTCCTAGCCTCCACCATGCCCGATCTAAACATGGCGGCGAACACTGGGCTGCGTGTCGAAAGAATGTTCTTGTGTGCCTTCAGCATCTGTCCTTCCACATTCATTAAGACGTCGCTATAATCATCGAATTTGTGCAAGTTCTCTAGATCTTTCAGTATCTGTAAATTGATATTATGCACATTAGGACATAATATTTTTACATGAGGCGTTTGCGGGTGGATATTTGCATTTAGTCAAAATTTAAAATGTGGAAAAAGGGATTATGAATAAACAGCTTGAGAAAATAAGGTGATTTGAAGAATAGTTTATTGTTCAAAAACAAAACAAAAATCAGCTCGCCATCTTATAATTCTCAAATTCAACTACATTTAAAAATATAATACAAAATCTACCTTGCACACTCAACTTTTGTACTGAACTACTTTATAGGTTTAACAGAGGAACAGCCAGTGTCAAATTCAAAAGATCGGGCCCAGACCGGGGAAATAAGATTAAAGAATAAAGAAATTTACATGCAAACACAAATTTTTCACTAAACATTACTATAAATAGAAATAAGGATAACAAAATTAATTGATTCATATTTAGTGTAGCCACTCAGTCATATAACTGATTTTCAGTGGGGTACTCAGTGTACACAGACTTTTCCAAAGTCTTTGACGGTGTAGACCACCGCCTTCTTGTACACAGACTTTTCCAAAGTCTTTGACGGTGTAGACCACCGCCTTCTATTACAGAAACTCACAGGATTCGGGATATGTGGCCACCTTCACAATCTCCTGTCAAGCTACCTAGATGGCAGAACCCAGCGTGTCGTCATTGACGGTTGCTCGTCGGGGACTGAACACGTGACCTCTGGCGTGCAACAGGGCTCGATCCTGGGACCTCTGTTTTTCACTCTATATGAAAATGATATACCGCGACACATCAAAATCATCTAAATGCCTTATGTATGCAGATGATCTAAAAATTTACCGATCTATAAAAACCTTAAGAGAGTGCGTCGACCTACAAAAGGACTTGGACAGGCTAGCTATGTGGTGTCACACATGGAAACTATGTTTAAATGTCCCAAAGTGTAACGTGATTTCATTTACTAACAAAAGAAAAGAATGCACGTCATTCCTTTCGCATACGCGATGGACAACATTAGTGTATACAGGGCTCAGAGCATTCAAGATCTCGGCGTCCATATGGCAAGCGATATGTCATTCAGCAAGCACTTCGATAGTATAACGCCTAGAGCCGAGGCCGTCGCTAACGTACAGGCCGGAGACTGCGCTGCGAGTTGTGCTGTGACGTCACGCTAGTGGGCCGACTTGCGTTGCTCGGTAGCGAGGCACCATACGAGACTCGTTGCACCTACCCCGATCAAATAGCCATTTGCACCGGGAATAATTGTTACAGATTTTTTTCTTCTTCAGATATTGTTTGTCATGCATATCTTTATATGCCGAATGAAAGTTTACCGCTCTGCGACCCCCCCCCTATTACTACAATTAATTAACGATGTGTGGCTCGTTAGTCTTGTGGTTAGCGTATCTGCTTCCAATGCAGAAGGTCAAGGGTTCGATTTCCCCAACAGTCAGAAGTTTTTAACTTCTGATTTGGACTTAGGTCCATTAGTTCTTGTCTCAGGAGTTTGTAAACGGTGACTTTGGAGCCGTCCTAGCAACGATAGCACATAATAAATTTCAGAGTTATTCTGAATCGGCCTTGTTGATTCTGGCGTTGATTCGCGGGTGTTCGCACTGTCCATACCACTGATTGCTATATTACCTATTAAAAATATCGATCTTTGGTTGGTTATCGTTCACTCGTCGATTGCGTCGGGGCCTGCAGGGTTGGCTTGGTCGCTTTGATTTGAAGTCCCTCACTGAAAATCAGTTATAAAACTGAGTGGGTAGACTCTAAATAAAATTTATTTATTTTATTTTATAATGTGTAGTTATTCTTTAGTAAAGTAATTTTTCAACAATTGGTTTTGCCAAACAATTTTGTTATATGAAAAATTAATGACCACACTCGATAATTTTTTCTTGTCAGGTATCGCAAATAAAGGACAGAACTAATATGTTTGTATCAAATTACATTAGTAATAAAGCAATTTTTATTATAATTATATGTGAGTATTTTTTTTGCTAGTTTTGGGTTAGAAAATAAAAATGCATAGTGCTTTAATACGTTGAACAGATTTTATCTATATGTTTTCCTTGCGTGTGTCTAATTAGCAGTAGTTTTATAACACTCAGTTCGTTCAATAAAAGGCATGAATACTGTCAATATGGGTATCAAATGAAAGTTATTAATGATGCGGATAAAAATGTTGATATTATATACTAAGCATGTTTACATGCGTGTGTATATTATGTTGATGTAATAAAATACAAAACTTAATATGTTATTCCAGTGAAATCGGAGAGGTTAACAGGAACAAGTAGTTTCTTGGAAATTATTAAAATGTATTAATTATATATTTTTATATAAAAAGTATATTAATTAACATGAATAATGATACATATTACATTATAATTACCAAAGAGATAGTTCGTTTGCTGTGAATATAAACAGGATTATGCGTTTTGTTGTGATTTCTAACTTCTAAGATAAGTGCAGTTAAAACGCTTAGAAAAAATTCCAATCCAGTTAATAATTGCTTCAAATATAGTTAGTTTCATTGCAGAAACATTACTTACTGTATATACATCTACCACATATCCTAGTCCCAAAAATTGTGGAAGGGTCTTTGAGCGCACGCCTATCTTACAACATGCGGAGCTGCTGACGTGCAGCACAGTCGGCCCACTAGCGTGACGTCACCAAAGCCATCAGGCTACGGCCTGAGAACGAAGTGAGTTAGCGACGGCCTCGCTATAGCCTTCAAGCTGTTAGGCCTAATGAGGAGAAACTGTTTCAAAGTGTTCGCTAAATCGACCAATCAATTGTTATATGCTGCTATTGTCAGGCCCCAAGTGGAGTACGCGAGTACAGTACGGAATCCCCACCATATAACTAAAATCAAAGCGATTGAAAGGGTCAAAAAAAGAAACATCAAACCTCAATGTACTCGATCTAATATTCAGTACCACAGAAAAGACTATATTCAACACTGTTCAACCACCAAATTAATGACCTTTTGTAACAGGAGGACGTTCATTGACATGGTATTCTTATTCAAAATCATTCACGGTAGCATAGATTCAATTTTACTATAAAAGCTTCACTTTCTCGCACCCACACGTTTAACTAGAAATCAACAGTTACCTACTCAAACATGACAAAAGCAGGATCGATGTACACAGATACGCTTGTGTGAACCGATTACAAGCTACATTCAATGAATTGTCCTTAAAAACAGAAATCTCGATCTTAATTTTAATAGCTTAGCAACTTTCAAAATGAATCTTAAATCCATTTTGTCATAAATCGTAACCAATGTATTTACAAAGTGTAACACATCACACGCACACGCACACGCACACGCACACAAACAAAGACAAACACACATAAGTCATATAAGTATAGTTTTTAACTGTGTTTATGGCAAAAGCTATTTATATTACAATAACTGTTACATTTTTATGTATATGTTTGTTTTATGTCCTATATATTAAATTTGCGCTACTGGAATGTATATTCTGTTGCAAATAAAGGCTTAATAATAAAACCAAAGCGACCAAGCCAACCCTGTAGGCCTCAATGCAATCGACGAGTGAGCGATAACCAACCAAATATCGATATTTTTAATTAGAAATATAGCAATCATTAGTATGGACGAACACCCGCGGATCAACGCCAGAAAAAACAAGGCCGATTCATAAGAACTTTCAATTTATTAAGTGCCTCGTTGCTAGGACGGCTCTAAAGTCACCGTTTACTAATTCCTAAAACAAGAAGTGATTGACTTGAATCCATATTAAAAGTTAACAAACTTCCGACAGAAGTGGGATACGAACCCAGTTCCTTCTGCATAGGAAGTAAATAGGCTAACCAAAGCTCATCCGCTGGAAGAAGCAGCAGCCGGGGTTTTGTAAAGAACGGCCGTGAATAGATCCGAAATCTATAAGCCACACAATGCCACAAAAGAGCCGAAGGATTGGATCTACTTTACACGAGCCACGCTTTTGCGACCATCGCATACAGGGTTACAAAGGATAAACATAATTATGTTAATTGTTTAACCTCATCTTGGGCGGGATATAAAGGGTGATTCAGTTAGCAAGTAAGAGTGGCAACCGCGCGCGGCGAACCGCCGATGTCTAGCAAGGATTGCACAAAAGAGGATATAACACATAACACGATTGCTTGTCAATCACCTTCCATTGAACCAAAAATCCTTGCAAAAACCTGGCTGCTGCTTCTTTCTTTCAGCGGATGAGCTTTACAACTCAAACGAGCCACTCACTCCTCATCGTTCAACGAACCATAATGATATTAATACACTTGAATCAGTTATTTTGAAAAGGGGGTATGTCACCGTTTTGACGAAAATGAGTTAGCATCAAATCTTGCTTATTTTAACTAGACGCACATTATGTGTGAAAATGGAACAAGTCGGACTTAGTAGAGGGGGTTTCATATGCAAGAAGAAATAAACGAGCGCTGTTAGCAAAGCGCTGCGATCTGGTGAGAGAAGTTGGAACCATAGTTTTATTTATCAGCTGTATTGTGAAAGATGTTGGCAACTGAGGATGAGCCTGGTGACATGAATGTCAATAAAAATAAAAACATCCACAGGAAATTAAACAGTAAATATTGAAAAGGGAACAAGTCAAAGACAAAACTAAATGTATAATTAGGCCTGAAAAATAAGTTGAAAATATCATATTCTGCCTGGTTGTTAAAAATGAAATCACAATCCCATTCAGATGATGATAAAACCGTATATTTTGAAAAGGGGCAAATCATAGACAATTTTTTAAACTGAGCTTATACTTCGTTATTTCATGCAATTGCATTTAAAAGTATATACTTATTCTGTTTATAATAAGTACAGTTTGAGCAAATACTACGATTATTTTATTCTAATAAATTTTTTTCTCGTTTATCTCCGAAGTATGTTTTAGTGACTTACCCCCTTTACAAAATAGGCAATTCACTTAGAGGGTGTACCGCGTCCCTACGCGAGCATAAACCGGGTAAAGCACCTTAGACGGGTTATGCCCGCGGCCCCTCAAATAATTGCGTACCTGTTGTTCGTGGTTATTCATGGTTACTTTCTTCTCTTTTAGCTTCAGTTCGAATATTATTTCATCGGATGTTCAGGTTTGATGTCAAAATCATCCAAATAAAATTCAGGATATTTAAAAACTTTTTCAGATTTCTCACTGAAAGTCGTAAGAATAACTTAGAAACATATTCTCTTTAATTAAGCAAACAAATTATGCGAAATAACATTTTATAGAGTTAGAATGCAATTTAAAAATCAAGTGTGCCTGATTTTCTTAATATGGTCAACTGGTTGCTCGTTGCCATAGGAAGAGCTTTGTGAGAATGCCCAAGCCTGAACTACATTTGCTCAGAATTTATTTTATGTGGTAAACTTTCGTATGTTGGTATCTACTGTTTTAAATAAAATGTTGAAAATTTTGAGTCCAAATTTTACTTCATAGACAAAAAGGGACGTACCAAGGAAAAGCAAAAAAGGAAATTAAACTAAATTTGTTACCGGACAATAACTCCCGTTTGGCTATTATATGCAAATTTTTGCAATTTTTTTTGAGCTATTTTTTATTTATTGTTAAACACCTTTGTCTCCCGTTTTTTGTTTGTTTTGTTTGTTTGTTTGTTTGTTTGTTTGTTTGTTTGTTTGTTTGTTTATTTTTTATTTTTTTAAGGACGCGTCAACCGTTAAGTCAAAATGCACCACTCTAGCCTAGGGGATATGGGGTAAAGCCCACGCTGGTCAGAACCAGCCACGGGTAAGGGGAGGAGGGGGGATTCTCAAGTCGCGGCCGTCATCGTCTTTGTCATCGATCGTTGTTTCATTGTCATCTTCGTCGGGGAGGTCGTCAAGGGACGGAAGAGACGTCCCCGACGACGATTGCCAGAGCTCGCCTCTAGTTTCAGGGAGAAATAAACTCCCCTCTTACTAGCTAATGTTTGCGAGGTGGACTTTTTCTCTAGAATCGCCTTTTACGATTGGCATAGCCATGCTCTGGGCCAATTCTACCCCGGGCCCAGACGTTTTTTTTTTTAATAAGGGTGCTTGAACCGTTAGGTTATAATGCTCCACTCCAGCCTAGGGTATATGGGAAGGAGTGGCCCATGCTGGGGGTAGGGGGAGGAAAGGGGCTGTTCTCACGTTGTGGTCGTCTTCAACTTTTGTCATCGTTTGTTGAGTCATGGCATACTGAGTTTGTTAAACTATTTTTCCTCCACCGATTCTAAACTCGTATTTATACCACGTGACAAAAAAATCGCACATCGAACATTAGTTCAGAAAATTATTTTCCCTTATACTCATAGAGGAGACAAAGGTGAAATAAAAAAAGGCACAAAGCTCAAAATTATTACATATTGCACCAAGAACTTTAATTTTCTTATTGACCCAAAATTTGTATAATGGCCAAAAGGGAGATATTGTTTCATATTTATTCCTTAATTTTCTTTTTTATTCAATTCATTCAACAAACTTTCAGCCATTTTCCTTTGACTTTCAGAATATTGGTAAGAGTGCTATGGGAACGATGTGATAATATTGTATGTCGTTGTTTAAAACACTACAAGTCCAGGAGTGTTTATTGAAGCCAGTCACCATGTTTGAAGTGTAGATCCTTACCCATACTTGGGAAAGGAATATTTTAAAAGAACGATTTCCGAGGAACGAGTTCCTTTTTTCCGGAACTTTTTATGGAACTTGATCCCTTCTAGTGTTGAGGAACTTTAAAGTGATCAAGTTCATATTTTCAAGGAACTTTTTAGAATGTTCCTTAAAACGTTCCAGTTGCAAATAAGTAGTCAATTTTGTACTTGGCACCACAAGTTCCGGCGGTATTTTACCGAAATCAACGGAGCCCGTCACCAATTACCATGCAGCGCAAGGACGCTGTCCATTGCCCAACTCTGGCACACATCAGATTTTTAGTTATAGGTGCTTCGCACCAGGCACTAAAAATACCAGGGGAGAGGCTTCGATCACCACGACCATTCCCCAAAACAGAAGATTAAGTAATCAGTATTCGTTAGCAAACAACCTAACCGCTACATATTATTTATAATTTCAATTTCATATCATATATTATGATTCATGACCCTTTTGCTCACCGTACTCTTTGACAGCCGTACGCATGCTTGCAAGTCGCACGTCAGTCACTCTGCAGTCGCATTATTTTATTTATTTATTTATTTAACGTCTATCCTATTCAAACTTAAAGATAAAAGGGAACTTTTTTATGGAACTTTAGTTCCTTTTTATGAGGAACTTGAACTATTTTTTTATTTTTTTATTTATAAAAGTTCTTTTTTTTAATTTAATGAACTGAATCTTTTAAAATTTCCTTTTCAAAAGGAACTTCCCCAAGTATGACCTTACCTCAATCCACGGGGTGTATAAGTTACAGCAGCCTCGGGGTGCAGAACCTTAAGCAATAATATCCCTTGTTGGAGTGTTTCGGTACCACTAAGGAACACAAAACTAATCCGCTGACGACAGAATCTTTTGTCTGCTAAGCGGACCTGGCCCCTGTGTTCATGGTTGCTGCCAAAGAGGAACTGAGGAGATTTGCTAAACATTGTGGTACACGTTGGGTCAAATCGTCCTTCGATGTGGCTCTTGAAGATCCACTTTACAGTGTAACAGTTGACCTGCCAGTTGTTGTCAGAAGGGTCGCATAGCTCGGGGCATTGGATGACCTTGGAGTCAACAGAAAACTCGTTTTCCTCCATGTTTTGGTCGTCGGTCTCATCGTCCATCTTACCTGCTGAGGAGAACAGATCTCGTCATCTCATCATAGGCGACTTAATACTCTGGGTCATTTGTTTTTATTTATTATATCTTTTTAAATTTTAAAAATTTAAAAGAAGGACAAATCACAAATGTAGGATGACTTACACGGGCTATTACCCCCAAATGTTTTTATCACAACTATAGAATAAATAAAAAAGATGGGGTTCTCATGTCGTGGTCGTCATCGTCTTATTTGATGTCACCTGGGCTAAGTGCCTCATCTCATTGAACTTCCCTAGTTAACAGGGAACCAAAGGATACCACTTGATACAGTTACGTTTGTATAATGTATAGAAGACAGTTTCTCCTGAACTTCCTCCTGTACGTTCGAGCTACACCCACCTAAGTTTATTATGTAAAATGGACTTACGTGTGCGTTGGATCAATATTCATGTAGGCCTACAATATTAAATAGAGGGTATCTTTTTGTTACCATGGATTCGTCTGTCATAATTAAATTTAATTTTCATTCTTGGAAAATCTGGTTAAACAGAACCATTTCTTTCGGTTATTGATTGTTGTCATGCCTAGTGTAGCTTGTTGTTGTAGCTTCTAGTGATGGTATGGACCCTTCCGCTGGTTAATTCAATACTGGACAGGCAATATTTTTCTTCATGTTTTGGCGACGAATTTTGAAATTTCTTTGACGAAGTTGAGAGGCAAATTGGAAAGGATATCGGTTTCTGTAAAAAGCTGTTGGATCTTGATTGGTAGAGCTGTATTGGACAATAAAGTTAAACATAGATGGCAGTCGTGTCGTTTCAAAATCCTCACGAAAACAGTTCCAGCCTAAACCACCAGAGCGCATGTCGTCTCTTTTTGTTCCCCAATAGAGCGAGTCGCGCCATCTATCGTAGTAATTGTAATTTTAATGATTGAGTTTTATGTAATTTGTGTTTTTAACTCATATAATTTTAAGGAAATTAATTATTTATAACAGAAGTTCGTATTCTATTTGTTCACCTTTTTTTTTAAATGAACATGTCCGTTGATTTGAAAAACTAATTAATTAATATCGAGCCTTATTTCCAACTAAGTCGGGTACGGGGTGGGAGGTTCCCACCACATTCTTGGCTCCCCGGGGTTATCAGAAGGTCTAGCCATGCCTGACCCTTCTCCCACATCATCTTTCTCTTCCTCTGCATCATCTACTTCACTTTCTTCCTCTCCGATGTCTTCTCCCTAAGGATCTCCGCTAGTTTTTGACATATTTTCGCTATTTCCAACATCTTTCCTGGTTAACCCTTTCCCAAGCTGCATTTCTCCATTTCGAATCCATTGCTATATCTTCTTCCGATCTCAGTCTGGGTCTCACTCTTTTTCTCTGTTTGTTTCCTGCGTCTTATCTTGCCTTGTGCGTCTAATGTTTGGGAAAATTATAACTACACCGACAGATTCACCATCTGAATCAAATTTAGAACTAATTTCACTTTCCGTTTGTTAATGATCTTTGGTGTGGCTCGTTGGTCTTGTATTTAGCATCTCTGTTCCCAATACAGAAGGTCTAGGGTTCGATTCCCGCTAAAGTCAGAAGTTTTTTTTAACACATTATAAACACAAAAGCACATAATAAATTTCAAAAGTTGTTCTGAATCGGCCTTTTTTACTGTCCTCCACCAAAATTTAGTTATATTACTGGGTGGGGTCGTGGGGATACCCTAAATACGAATGTATTTATTTGCACCAGACGTCATGTTAAAATGTGTGCTCAGCCCGGTTAGAGTACATTTACAAAACAGTGCCTCGTTTCTGACAAGTAAGCGGGCGTAAATACGCCAGCGAAGAGGTAGTTTAGAAGTTGTTCCAAAACTTGCGTGGGTTTCAAACTCAAATGTTTAAACGTTCTTTGATTGTGCAATGCGTGGCCTTTTGTTAAAAATCTCCGAAAACCTCACATTGAAAAAAATAATATTATTGAGGTCCTCAGTGATCCAGGAAGTATTTGGAATTGGACATTTAAGAGGAAACTTCCCGGCCAGAATCAAGCACAAAACGTAGCTCGCAGAAAAAGATCACATGGACAAACAAAAAAACCAAAAGTCTCAAGTAAAATATTAATTGTAAAGGAAAGTTAGATCTACGATCCTATGCTTTTCAATTTTCAATACCTTTTTCTCTGTTCCATGCTCTGTTTTCATGGGGATTTTAACCAAAAAAATTCCCACATTTCCCCCATTTTTTAATTTCTATTATTATTAAATTCGTTGTTAAGATGGGACGCTGAACGTGGCCCAACTCAAATGCGCACACTCAGAAGTCAGGAGTTGATGATTTCTGCTAAACGGTTGGTAATATCAATACCAAATTTGGTTATTGATGTTAGTAAAGTACTTTTATATTTATATCCGCAATTGGTTGCAAAAATTAACCCTAAAAGATCCATTGCGAGACATAAGTCCAAAACGTGGAAAAATTGGAAATCCAAAACATGGATTCCAATTCTAAAAATTCCTACGAAACCGTTTATCTTACGATAAAACCAAATTAACGTGCGTGTTCACATTGATTTAAACGTTGATATCCAGGATGCAAATTTAAATTTAATAAACCTATTCACTTGGAATTATTTCCCGAAATTGACTAAAATGGAGTAAATTTCGGTGATTTTGTTAATTTTTAATTCAAAATCAAGGAATTAATTTGGGAATACGCATAATGGAAAACATAGATTTATTTCTTATTAACGTAAGTGTGAAATTTGATTACGGTGTTATAAACCGTTTACCCGAAGAAAAAAAAAACACAGAAATCTGAACGCCTAAACTCGTCTCCGCGCCAGCTTCAGCGACTCCTCTTAATAAAACATCCTCTCAAGGACATTCAAGGCTTCAAGCATAGAACTTATCTTATTAAAGAGCCTCGTGCCTCATAATCTTAAATCGTTCGGCATTTAGATTTCTTTAGCAGAGTGTGTTTTTAAATAAATAACATGGGCAATAAGGGCGAACAAGCAGCGATAAGTGCCTTAATAAATAAAATAAATACATACATTTTGTATTTAGATACTACCCACTCAGTAATATAACTGATTTTCAGTGGGTGACTTTAAATCGAAGCGACCAAGCCAAACCTGCAGGCCCCGATTTCGGGGTATTCACCCGCTAAACTCAAGAAATATATTTCATTCAGGTAAACTAGTTATGAATAAGAAATTAAGAGACAGTTTTTTGGGTCCACCATGACCCCTCCCCCCTAAAAAAATGTCCAACTTTGCATTTTTCGAGCTAGGTCCCATAGGCAAAAATGTCCCATAAGAAATAACATGGGGACGACTTTAATGTCCCGTGACCTTGGAGGATTTTGATACAAAAAGATATCGGCCATTATTGACGTACTCGTCAGCCTTTTCTGTAAATCCTGTATATTTAGTTTTGTAATTTGGGTAAGTTGTACGGTCAAAATAAGCTGATTACCAAGATGGGGTGTGATTTTGGAATGCATACTTTTGCGTGTTTGAGTGTAACTTTGTGCACAGTTTCAAGACACGATGTTATAAATTGCCATTTAAGATTGGTCTGATGCTCTGGTATCTATGTGGAACAAAAAAGGAGCAGGTTAATTAAAGTCAATTTAAGAAATTTCCCAAAACGCCAATTTTTACAAATTTCTGTTTTTTTTTAATTCGTTTAAAATCACACTTAAAATATATAAATTTTAAACGGTCATATTAGTGTTGTATTATGCTATAGATTATGTGGCCAAAAATATTTTTGGGGGGTAATGGCCCCTTTAACATGCTTGCTGTTTTTCTTCCTTGGTTTGTAAAATCAATAAGTTAAATATTATGGAATTGAATAATTGGTGATGTTGAGTGAGTGAATTTATTGAATGGCTCAGTCATGATGTCAATGTTTAAAACTAGGAAAACGATTAAGTCCCGCCGCGTTGTTGGATGAGCGTAAATGGTACATTGAGATGCCATGTGTTACGCGGATTTGCTGTTGTGCTGTGAAAAAAGCATTACGTAGTCGAAGATTTTTTTTAATTAAATTAAATTAAATAAAAATTAACTTAATTTTTATAATTAAATTAAATAAAATTAAAAATTAACTTTAATTGTTTTAATAATTCGTAATTTTTTTTAAAAGAAAAAAAATCGTAAAATTGCAATTTGCATAAGAAATAATTATTCGATTGCGTTAAAATTTAACACGAATATATTAATTCATGAAATTAAGGTTCTGTGAAAAAATCATTACAATAGGATAAAGCATGTAGGTGTTATAAGTCAAAGAATTGTTTTAAAAAAGAAAAAACCCGTAAAATTTTGATTTTCATAAGAAATAATTTTTCGATTACGCTCAAATTTCACACGAATATCTTAATTCATAAAATTAAGGTTCTGTGAAAAAATCATTACAATCGGATAAAGCATGTAGGTGTTATAAGTCGAAGAAATTTTTTAAAAATCGAAAAAAATCGTAAAATTGCGTTTTTATGAGAAAAAAATTCCCGATTGCGCTCAAAAACGTGGCAGTTCTAAGTTCAGAGATTTCGAAGGTCTCCATCAAATTTCATCGCAATCGGAGTATCGGTTTAGCCGGAATCGTGTTAACAAACACACAAAAATACAGAAAGAAAGAAAAAAAAAAACATTCCGGATTTTTTTCCCCAGTGTAGTGAAATGGAGTCGCGTTGATGGATGAGCTATAATGTTAATTATCGTTTTTTAAAAGTACGATTTCCATGGAAAATATTATATCGACTGTCCCTTTAATCATAACATCAAAGTTCAGTGATTTCAAACGTTCCCATAAAGTTTCGCTAAGATCGTTGTAGCCGTTGGCCCGATGGTTGGCCAAATATCACGAACATATCGCATTAAAAAATCGCAAAAATCGCAAAAGTACGATATTCAGTAGAAATCTTTCTTCGTTTATACCTATCCAAAAACTTGGCAGATATATAAGTTATTAGAACCCCCCGGCGACGATGACAATGACACAACGAACGATGACAAAGACGATGACGACCGCGACGTGAGAAACCCCCCTTCCTCCCCTTACCCGTGGCTGGTTCTGACCAGCATGGGCCCCTCCTCCCCAACCCCCTTAGGCTAGAGTGGTGCATTATGACCTAACGGTTGACGCGTCCTTAATCCAAATAAAACAAAAAAAACAAAAAAAACAGTTTGCCCGGTAGTAAGCAAACAATCAGACAAAAAACGAGCTTTTTTCTCAGAGTATTTTAAATTGGAGTCTTCGCTTCGATCATTCAAATATATTAGAGATTAATAACATCATTTTTTTAAGCGACGGTCAGTCAAATGGTCAGAGTAATTGGATGAGTGAAGCGAAGGCTTCAATTTCACTGACCCCCTTATAAAAAGCTCGTGTTTTTTTCCTGTCTGTTTTTTTGGTTCGCGCTCTACCGGCAAACGGCATATGCGATCTTGATGAAAATTAGAGGGGACCTTCGAAATCTCTGAACTTAGACCTGCCACGTTTTTGGATATATTCGAAGATTTCTCGTAAATATCGAACTTTTACGATTTTTTCCGATTTTTTATGTGATATTTTCGTGATATTTGGGCCAATTCTGACCAAACGGGTGGGGCTACAACGTTCATATTTTACATGGACATTAAAGTTATGGTGGTGTATTGCCTTTTGAAAGAAAAAGTTGAAAAAGCTAGGCAGAATCCATATAAATAAAGGTTTTAATATGAGTTGGTTTGAGGCGTAATAAATTAACAAGTTACTATAATTGAGAAACTTGGCAACATCGCCTAAAATGAGTTCAAAAAGCAAATCTTCGGGCCTCCAGATATTTTTTATTTACTTTCTAATCATTGGTTTTACCATCAATTAATACTACTTTACAACAAATATCCTAATTTAACAAAAAAAAATATTGCTTTGGGACTTGAAGAAGTAAAGAGATCCCTCGCATACTAAAAACTTACAAAAAAGCTCATCCATCAACGCGACTAGAAAAAGCGTTCGCGAAGCGCCCTAGTGATAAAAATAATCATTGTCTGTTTGTTTATTCGAATTTATTGTTCATTGTTTAACACACCAATTCTAAGAGTATCTCATTAAAATGTGGCTGATTGCGCTAGTGCATACTGTACACAAGGTTAACAACACAACCATAGACGTTTGAATGTCGCGATAATATTCATTGTTTCGTTAGAGATAAGAGGTTTATGAAGTGTAACTAGCAAGAGTGTTGTGTGTTGCGAGGAACTGTGGCCGCGAGTGTACGCCTAGCTGACTCCAGCAAGATGGTGGCCAGTTGGTTTAGCCTCCTCTTTGGGCTAGCCTGTCTCACGTCGTCCGCTGTCGGATACTTTAACAATCAAATCAGGAATATTACTAAAGGTAAATTTTCATTTTCAGTAGCCTACTTGTAATAAATCTTTTGTTTGTAGTGCACATTTTGATTTGAAAATGTTGGATGAGCAAAGCGAAGACTTCAATTTCACTTACCCCGCGAAAAATAGCTCGGCAATTTTTTTTTGTTTGTTCTCTCTCTACCGGGCAAATGGCATATGCGATCTTGATGAAAATTGAAGGAAACCTTAGAAATCTTTGAACTTAGATCTGACAAGTTTTTTTTGTACAATCGAGGAAAAATTTTCTCATGAATATCATACTTTTTTCGATTGTTTCTGATTTTTATTGCGATATTTTCGTGACATTTGGGCCGATTCCGACCAAACGGGTGCGGGTGGGGCTACAACGTTCATATTTTTCATGGACATTATGGTTATGATGATGTAGTGCTTTTTAATAGAAAAAGTTGAAAAGGTTAGGCAGAATTCATAGAGGTAAAGGTTTTAATAAGCCATTCAGAGGTGAATAATTAACAAGTAACAATAGAAACTTGACAATAATCACCTACAATGCGTACAAAAAGAAATATTTGGACCTCGAGATATTACCATTCTATTGTTAATTGGAATTACCATAGCAATTGATACTAATTTATAACAAAAAAAATCCTTATTTAACAAAGAAAGTTTGCAATGGAACTTGAAAAATTAACGAGAGTTATAATAGTCAACCAAAAATAGCTCATCCATCAACGTGACAATGTGTTCGCGAAGCGGCCTAGTATGAAACACTTGAAAATTCAATGTTCATTTCAGTTACTTTAAGATGTAATGTTGCTGCACTCCTTGGCACTTGACAGGTTTGGGGTATTATGCAAGCTCTCAATGGCGTAACTACATGAGAGATTGGCTGGAGGGGAGTGGGGGGAGCATAATGGTACGATAATATTTTGTGAACTGATATATAGAACTGACAAACTTTACAATTACATTTTATGATTAATATTATCGACGAAACCACACTAATGCGTAGTAAAATCCCACATTTGCAATGTAAAAAAGCAAAAATTTTCTGGGTCTGTGCGCCCCAGACCCAGATTGTATGTCATACATTTCCCTGAACATTTTGTTTCAAATGCAATGATGCCCCCAAACAACAAGGGCTAGTTACGTCACTGGAAGCTCCAATATAACCTGGAGTTAGTATTTCACACACTGTCATACGAAGACTTGTTAAAATACAGACAAACCCTACACACTAAAAAACAATGATATCTAAAAAAAAAGGGGGGGGGGGGGCTATCACATCTTAATTCATAAAATGCATTGCCCCGTTACTACATCATTGAAAGTTTTTTACAAAATATAATTTGCAACTATTAACTAGGGAAACGCCAAAGTCGTTGTTAGACGAGTGAGTGAGCCATGTGTTGAGTACCCGGTAACATTCCTTTTCTTCCCCCTACCTTAGGCCTCTCTAGCCTATCATAGGCTACAGTGGAGCATTATGGCCTAAACTATGACCTAAACTTAAATAACCTATTATTTATACGAATATTTATAATCAAACTTAAATGCAAATGTTCCCGCGTACTCAACACATGACTCTCTCACTCGTCTAACAACGACTTTGGCATTTCCCTAGTCGAGTTGGCTAAAGCGCCCTTATAGCCGAAATGTGGGAGACGTGGGTTCAATGGTCGGGAATCATTTTGTAATTTCTGGATTGTATTTTTTAAATTATTTAACATGTTTTGAAATGCATATAACGCAGTGTAGTCCATCATCTGTGACAATACTATGGAAAACATAGCCAGTACGAAATACGTGAAAATATTGCAAGGTTTACTCAATCTACGAGCGGAATTTGGGGGTACCTTGACGTCCAACATTCGATTAACCATGGACACGGCATTTCACAGCCAGGTAAATAACAAACAAAAATATTTTTTCAAAATGAAAACCATTGTCTTTAAAATAATTCATATACATTTCAACGTATTTTTCAGTTTTTTATTTCTTGCAGGTTTAAATCGCAACAGATTGTGCTCATTTTGTTAGCAGTTCTCAGTTACCTGGTCACGGATGTCTGTTTAAAATTTCGGCTCAATCTATTAGGCCGTTTGGCCGTATGGGACCGGACAGACAGACATTTAACATTTAACATTTAACAGAATTAATCACGACCAAGGCCCGATCGAGTAGCGTTGTAGACTACGTTCGCTGCGCTCACTCGTCTAATTAAAACAATAGTTCATGCAAATTCTGTTTTTCCAAGCATTTCAACTATAGGCCTATAGTTATAGGGCAGTTTGCGATTATGAAATAAAGAATTCACAAATGTAGCCTGGGGGGGGGGAGGGCTGTAGCAAAGGGTACATGAGCTTGGACCTTCTTTTAAATATCATTACTTTTGAGTGTGTTATGTTTAGCTGTGTTAATTAGGTGAAGACAAATACACAAAGATTCAAAGAGAAAATAGTGTTTAATTTCATAGGTGAAGAAAGACATAGGAAGACATAGGTGATTTTATAATAATACATAAAACAAGAAGAAAAGAACACATAAACAAAACAATGAACAACAAAGAGGTTAAAACATAATATTTCAAGATGCTCCGATCTAACATTCCGGCCCCCATGAAGGCTTCGCTTCATTGAGTAGGAAGTGGGCAAAGTTTCACAATTGGCCGAGTTATGAGGCCGTGGGAGGGGATGACATCGGCAACTCGAGATATTCCATCTGTACCAGGTTTAACAGTAAAAATACCGTCGACATAAATGTCTTTAAGCAAGGCTTCAGAAGCAATGGGATGGCGTTCTGAATTTTGATGTGCAAGTTCTTGAATGGTGCGCAACGCTAGACAAGGAGCTGAGGAGGTACCGTAAGTCACCGTGCAGAGGCGATAATGTTGTATAGGTTCGTGTTCTGAAAATCGCCACACAATGCGTTGAAGATCTCGATGCTCTGGGTTAACAAGTATTTGCCGGAACATTTGTCGAACATCTGCAGTAAAAACGAATGCGTGAAAGCGAAAGCGAAAAAGCACTGTACACACATCAGTTTGCAATTTAGGACCAGTCAGCATAACGTCGTTTAAGGATTTTCCATTAGGCGTGGCAGTGGACGCATTGAATACTACTCGTAGTTTGGTGGGTGGTTTGTCAGGTCGATGTACAGGGTGATGAGGAATATAATATGGTTCATATGGGGTAATGTCCGTTAGGTTAACAAGTTCCATGTGACCACTTTCTAGGTAATCCCGCATAATGCGCAATATGCAGCTTGAATGTCTGGTTGATGACGAAGGCGATTTTCCAAGCATTCCAATTGATGCAATGCAATGTGCTCAGAGCGTCCCAAAGGTTGGCCAGTTAGGGCCAGTATTATAATGTCCCGATAGTGTTCCCTCTAAAGTTTATCTTCTAGATTGCTCTATTTGGTGTATTATGAGTGGCCGATAGCACTAACCTCCAGATAAAATTTAGTTAGCGGGAGGATTTTTTATCTCCTGGTTTAGGTGGCAGATAGCTACTGTCGGGTGGATCATAACCACACTTTTAATTTCAAAATGGATTCCAATCTTTTTGACAGTTAGCAGTAGTAACTCTGATGATTGATTATGTGGTTCTTGACACGGTCAAATTACATGAATAAATTATTCTAATCCTTAAAGAGTATTTCTAGACAGAAAACAGCAAACTTTTATTAAATTATGCTTTAGGTAAACTGCAACTTATGTAGTGGTAAAAACACAACAATATCATTGCTCACTTTGGAGTAGGGGTTAGCAAGAAGTCTTTTGGAGTGAAAGGTTGCGAGTTCAAATCTCGTTCAATTTTTATAAACTTTTTTGCAATTTTTTACCTAATATTTCACGTTTGCTGACCACTTTACTGTATGTTGGTACAGAAATTTTTAGTTAAAATGTTTATTTTCTGGTACAAAACATTCTATTTGAGTTCATTGCTAGCAGGTTGGAGTCCATATCACACCCATTCCTCTCAAAATAAAAGGCACAATAGGGTTTAAAAATGAATAGGTTTCAACGATCTGAAATTTGTTTAGGCCTCCGACCAGTCCATACATAACCCCTCGCCTACTCATAAGTAGGCTATGACCTGGGATAAAGGCTGTCTTGAACTTGGGCTTGGGGAGATGTGAATTGAAAGGCGGAAGAACAATAATTGCAAATTACCGGCGGTGGTGGCTCTGCGTGTAGCTGTGTCAGGAGGTCACGGGTCCGAATCCCACCACTGTCAATCCTGACTGAAAGTTTTCTTGACATTCGTTTTCCAATTTCTCTAAACCCTAATGACCTATCTGAATAGTGTCGCACCGGGTAACAACGATGTGGGACCCTAAAAACGGCCTTCATTAGTCATTACAACAAATTTATTTTTGAAATGTAACTTGAGCATGGTGCAGATATAGTTGCTAAATAGCAGCAGCAGCACTTTTTTTTTTACTTTTGTACCATGCTCATTGTATAATTCCAAAAAAATATTAGGCTAAATTTGAATTTTTTTATTATTAAATACTATTTGAAATCATGTGTGTTGGTTTGTGACAACCTTCTACAGAGTACTTTGTAATTGCACCAAAACTTTTCAAATTACCCGCCATTGGTAACAACACGAGATCACTGCTATCTATATGGCATGTGAAACAGTATAAAATACATCTAGGAGACAGTGAAATCAACAACAAAGGTGTACCAACTCCCCGCTTACTATCGGGAGGTATTTAGCGGCAAGTTGTTCCTCATAATACGTCTTCATAGTTTATCTGGAGGATAGCACTATCCCCCAGGGCCCCGATTCATGTACATTTTTATCCCGGTATAAGCAGAGTTAGGTGGTATAAGTGCGGTATAACTCCGAATCCAATTCATGAAGACTTATCCCGCCTCGCACGGGGATAAGAAAATATGTAAACAGATGGCGGACATTTTAAATTTTGCGTCTATGTGTAAAACGAGAAAAGTTGTCATTACCCTCATAAAACAAATCAGAAACCGTCTCGGGCCTAGGCCCAGATGTAGAAAATTATTCATAATACAACAGTGTAGGCCTAAAGTTCGATTAGGCTATAGGACTAGATAAAATTTATACTAACATAACACGTTTGACAAGCCCTTGGCCTCTCCTAGGCAACCCTAGGCCTGCACGACCTTGTTTTGACACAAATCCTGCACAAATAACTAGTTTTGATTACTAAAAGCCTTATGCAGATGAACAATAGTATGATAGTCCTAGGCTATTCCAAAATTTACGGCAATAATACGCCTTTTCTTTACTTTTAATGATCTCACACAATCTTCTGTCAATAAATAAAAATGTGAAACAAAAGATGGTGCAAATTTTTAGTGTTCTTTTGCAAATCTGCTGATTTACATGGCTGTGGAATGCAGTGGAAAAAACATTTGTTGTACTTGTTGTTGGATTGAAAATTTCTGATTGGATGAGAGTTGCTCAGACTTAACCAGGCCTTATCCTGCCATGTCCTGCATTTATACCGTCCTTATACCACCTATACCGGGATAAAAATGTACATGAATCGGGGCCCAGATAGCTAACCGTTACTTTTAGCGGGACATTATAATACCGGCCCTTAGTGGGAGCGCAACGATGAAGCGTCCTAGAGTATCCCGGGTGGTAGTATTCTTGTAGATGGCTTCGGCTTGCCGTTCTTCGGGTCGAAGAATGGGTCAGTGAAAGGTAGGCTCCAAGTCCCAAAATTGCTTTGTAAGATTTATCAAGGGGTCTTGATTTAAAGGCTCTAGGAGTGAGGATTGTGACGCATAAGCCAAATGTACTACGAAGGTTGTAGGCAGTCGACTGAGACCGTCGGATATGTACAGTGAGCGCTGCACAGCTTATGCACAGGCAATGAAGTTGATGAAGTGATAAGAGGTAATGCATTGTCGGTGATGAGAAGTAAATGCGGAACTTTTTCTGATGATGGCTCTTGGACAGTGCTGGTAGACAAAGGTACCTACAAAGGTAAAGGCGACGGTGAACAGTCGACAGTGAAGTCGACAGTGAAGTCGACGGTGAAGTCGACGGTGAAAGAGAAGATGGTATCAATGGCTGAGGCGACTGATTCGGTTGTGAGCGATATACACGATATTGAGATGTGGATCGGTCTTGGCGATCTGGCAGGTGACGATGACGAAATGCTTGGTAAGGAGATGGACGCGCTAGTCGATCTGACCCTATCCGTTCTATTTCCATGTCATCCGAAGAAGTGGAAGAGTGAAGTTCATTATTCTGTGAGGTAGGCCTACGGAGCTGGACGTTCCTAACATGTAGTAAGGTGTGGTGACGACGACCGCATGAATGACAATTATCTTGGGAGGTGCATGTATTCTTGGTGTGATATGAACTGAGGCAGTTACTGCATAGTTGAACGTGGTTACAATACACCCTTTTTTCATGAGTAGAAAGGTACTTGAACGAAGAACAAGAACGTATGTTGTGATCAGAATCGGCACAATACACACATCTGGGCGATTGGCGAATAGGTGATAATGGTATCGCAGTCATTGTAAGACGAGGTGTATTATATGATGATGGCGTAGCAGGCGTTAGAGCTCGTGCAACTGGAGAAGGCGATCGTGCAACAGGCGATGTGTTGTGCTTAGAATTGAAAGGCGTAGAACGGAGACGATTATGATGCCACGAAGTCGTTTTCATTGGAGAATAAGTCGAGACATTTGCATAATATGCACATCCGGGCGATTGGCGAATGGGTGATAAAGGTGGCGCTATCATTGTATTGCAAGGTGCATTATATGATGATGGCGAAGCGGGCGTTGGAGCTCGTGCATCTGGAGACGATATTCGTGCAATACGCGATGTATTGTGGTTTGTGTTGAAAGGTCGAGTTGCATATGATGATGGCGAAGCGAATGATGGCGAAGCGGGCGTTAGAGCTCGCGCATCTGGAGAAGGCAATCGTTCTACAGGCGATGTATTGTGGTAAGTGTTGAAAGGCGAACGGGATTGATTATGACGCCAAGATGACGTCTTTATTAGAGCAGGCCTATGACTTGAATCATTGGTAATCAATTCCCCAATTCGACAACGTTCCACTAGAAAGGTTGTGAGAGAATTAAACGTCGGCACTGAGGATGGGTCGTGATGCTTTTCTTCGAAGGCAAGGCGCAAGCGTGGTGACAAAGTGTTCAGCGCTAGAGAACACATGACAAAGTCACCAAAGTCGGGAATCTGGAGATTGCGCAAGGCTTCATGTCCTGCCTGAAAGGTGTCCAAGACAGCTTGAATATCTGACGTAGAATCCGCTTGGTGCGTAGGATATACCGTCATTTGCCCAACTAAATGTGAGGCCTGTGCCCGAATGGAAGCATATCGTTCGCAGATAAGGCGATAGGCGACATCGTAGTTCTCAGCTGACACAGACAAATGTTCAATAAGATGCAAGGGTGCACCCTGGAGGTATGTGCGCAGATACAGCATTTTTGTCTCTGCTGGGAGTCGAGTGTGGTGAACCGCTGCATTGAAAATGGCAATAAAATTACTGTATTTTTTAATATCACCATCCCATATGGGCACGGCGATTTGCGGAAGTCGAGGTTGTTCCACACCAACAGCTGATGTTGAAGGTACTACTGGTGATGCAGATGGAAACCTATCCTCTACAACCGTAACTACCTTACAATACCACTCATAAAACTGGGTAAAGGCATGAGCAACATCTGCTACTTGCGCATTGGGGACTTGAGCATTGGCCAGTGTGATGTCCCTTTGGGTTTCCATAAACGCAGCCTTTACTTCCACATGTTCTTTCCTACGCGCTTGTAGTTGCATCGTTGAAGCCTCGTCCGTTTCATTCGCCAGAGTATAAAGATTAAACATAATATCCATATACATTCTTCGCAGAGCTAAAAAACCTTCAATCTTGGCGAGGGTTTCTTTCGTATTTGCATTGCCATTGGGAGGAGCCATGATTTTGTTCTAATAATGTGGTGTGTGGACTGTATAACTATATTTAATTACTCACAGATGAATATGATACTCGGAGTTCTCTAATCCGGCCACGGAGATTGACCATGTTAATCAGGTGAAGACAAATACACAAAGATTCAAAGAGAAAATAGTGTTTAATTTCATAGGTGAAGAAAGACATAGGAAGACATAGGTGATTTTATAATAATACATAAAACAAGAAGAAAAGAACACATAAACAAAACAATGAACAACAAAGAGGTTAAAACATAATAATTCAAGATGCTCCGATCTAACAAGCTGTGTTTTAACAAATGTTTGTATGCGTGGGATCTCATTACTTTTTTAAATTCTATTGCAATATTATTTTTGCTAATAATAATTTTTCGAGGGAAGCCTGTCAAGGGTGCAATTCATGCCCCTTCAGGTGTCCAACTAGGTATGTTATGGATAGGACAATTGTGAAGGGATGTTCTAGGGCTGTTTAAGAGGACTAAATCCCTTTCATTCGCATGAACGACTGAGGAAACCTCGGAAAAAACTACTAACAGGATTGCCCGTCTCGACGGGATTTGAATCCGGGACCTTCCGAATCAGAGCCAAGCAAGAGCTTAAGGGCACCCGGATGTAATAATCTGGCTAAATCTGACTTTTTCATTTGAATGGTTGAGTGAGTTCCTTGAAGTTTCAAGATTATGTGGGTGTAATTTGTTTTAAAATCGAACCAGTACTTATTTATAAAAGTATTTATTAAGTGCTATTTAATTTCTAGAAAGAAACTAATTTTATGTTAGAGGTAGGGGTATGTAAAAATCATTTTTTGACATACTAGCCTTTAGCAGCCTTTTAAAGGCTTAAACAAAACAACGAATAAACAATTTCATAAATTTTTGAGAATTTTTTTAACGATTTGAACATATTCCCGGAAATTTTTAATAAAAAATATTTTCATAAAAATTCTTATCTCTGGACCCAGGCCCTCATTGAGTTATTTACAAACCAAAACTTTTCCAGCAATTATAATTTATTTTTTCTCAAGATTGGCTTGATAGAAAGTTTAGAAAATCTCAGGGAATGTTGGCACAGGCTCCAATAATTAAAATTAATTATGAAGCATGTTTAAATGTGGATAAATTTATGCTATCATTCCATGATATTTTGGGGTTCCATTTTTTTTTAACTCAAAATGTTTATCATTCAATTTGCATACGAAGGTTGTGTCAGTTACCTCCAAATAAAATTTCACTAGCTATAGCCATTCTTGAGAAAAGTTACATCAAAAGTTGATTAATTTAACATGGCTAGTATGGCCACATCCGGGTGACCTTAACGCTCAAACCAACACTGTCGGTTACTATTTTTGTTAAAATAGAATAATTATTATAAAGTTGCATTAATTTTTATGGTAATGCCAATTAGACGAGTAAGCTCAGCGAATGATGATTACAATGCAACTCAAACGGCGCTTATTCTGTTCATCTGTATGTGTATGTGTGTGTACGCCGAAAATCAGCCGAATCGCTGAACAGATGGCACTGAAATTTTATACAGACATCCTGTGTGCGTTAACTGAGAACTGCTAACAAAATCAGCTAGATCGATTACGAGACAAATTAACAAGAAATAATAAATTGAGAAATAAGCCTCAAATGTGTACAATTTATATAAACGACAATGGTTTTGTTTTTGAAAAAATATTTTGTATTTGTTATTTGTCAGGATGTGAACATTACATGTAGAGACCAAGGTGTATCGAATCTTGCACGCTCAAGGTACACCAAATTCCGCTCGGAGATTGGGTAAACCTTGTAATCTTTACACGTATTTCGTAATGGCTATGTTTTCCATAGTAATGTCACAGATGATCTACACTACACAGCGTTATATGCTTTTTAAAACATGTTTTATAGTATTTTTTAAATACAATACAGAAATTACAAAATCTTTCCCGACCAGGGGATTGAACTCGGGTGTCCCACATTCCGGGTATAAGGGCCCCTTATCCAACTAGATTAGGAAAACACCGAAATAGTTGTTAGACGAGTAAGCGAGTCATGTGCTGAATACGCGGGAACATCTGCATATAAATTGATTGATATATGGGTATAAATGATAGGGTTTTGAGTTTAGTTGGTATAAAAGCGCGTCAACTGTAAGGCTTTGATGTGCCACTCTTGCCTATGATATGCTAGGGAGAAAAGACTGTTTAGATACAGTTTTAGGTATAGGATGAGAAAAGGGAATGATCCCGGATACTCAACACATGGCTCACGCACTCGTCTACCAACTACTTTGGCGTTTTCCTATTAATAGAATGTCAAATATCTCGTGGCTCAAAGAATTGCTTTTTGTACGCATGTAGGTGATAACTGTTAAGTTTTTCTGTTATACTTCTTGTTTACTAGTCAGGAAAATACAAGAACAATTAGGGGTTTTGTGGCAGTGGCGTGAATTTTGAATTCAATATTCAAAACAATATATCAAGACAGTTTTCAAGTGGTCCCAATACAATATCTGACCGATTAGAGGGATGAAAGAGGGTGATAAATAATGAAATACTTCAAAATTACAAATTTAAAAATTAACCTTAATTTAATCTTACGATTTCAAAATTAATACATATTGTAGATATAAGTACAAAGTTAAATTAAAAAAATATAAATAAGCATGTAAATGTGACCAGATTATACTGTCTTACTGACTTTTATTCACTAATTTACGAACTGTCCTGGGAGGATGAGCCGATAGTCATGGGTTTTGTGATGCTCGGCTCCTTAGATACCAAACAGGCTTAAGTTCGGGGTTTAGTGATAGAGGCGTGAATTTTGAATCATTTACTCAGAAAAACGTGCTGAGTAATTTGCCAGGTGGTCCCAATAGATTTTTGCCCCCGTTCAGGGGTGATCATGGTGCACAGTTAGGGGTATACATTATTTTCAAATAAACTAGGGGTGAGCCTAATAGAAGTAAAAGGGTGGTATTTAAACATTTTGGTTAAATATTAATTCAATTTAATTATTTAAATCTAAAAAATGTTCTTTTTTCAACAGGGGTGTCCAGAATTGTTATTTCGAAAATTCATTCAAAATGCTAGTACCTAAATAGGCCTATAGCTTGTGATGATTCATCTTTCGGGGATAAGTGAAAGAAGCGTGAATTTTGGATCATTTACTCAGAAAAATGCAATGAGTTATTTGCCCGTGGGTTCGCATCGAAAAATGTTCCCGCTCAGGGGTGACCATGGTGCAAAGTTAGGGGTGTACATTATTTTCAAATAGACTAGGGGTGAGCTTATAGAAGTAAAAGGGTGGTATTTAAACATTTTGGTTAAATATTAATTCAATTTAATGATTTAAATCTAAAAAAATTATTATTATTTACACGGGTGTCCAAAATTGTTACATTTGCCCTTATTTGTAAAATACGTTGAAAATGCTAGGAAGCATAGCTTGTGATGACTCATTTGAAAGGAATTTAAAACCTGAACACGAATTTCATACATAATCAAAAGTTCAAGGTCACCGGGTCAATCAGGGTCACGACCTTTGAATGTGTTTATTAATTTGTTGTCCAATCACCATGAACAGACCATATAAAAGTGTTTATGTTGATACTTTTTTACCTTTATCGTTCGTCCAGGATAATATATGTACATAGAAAGATAAATTCTATATTCAGGGTTGTACAAAATAACTTTCTGGGTCGTGAGTTTTCCAATATACTGTTAATTGCGCCCACGATAGGTTCATATATAATATCTAATAGTTTGTTCATTGGTAATGGAAGGTATTGCACCGTGCAACCATGAAGAGGCTGATAGGAGAATTATTGTGCATGTATGCGATGCTTTTAACCTGGAAAGGAAGAAGTACTAGTTCGAACAGTTGATTCAGATGTTGGTTGTCCTCTGTGTTGTTTGTTGCTAGTGTCTTCAGTGGGAAAAAATTGTGGGTAGAGTTTGGCGTAGGAAAATATACCCGAATCATAGCTACTCATGACATTGCCGATACTCTTGGAGCAGACAAATGTGCAGCTCTGCCCATTCTTCCATGCGTTCACTGGTTGCGATACCTGTTCGTCATTTGCTGGCAAAGGTAAAAAGTCGGCATGGAAAGTGTGGAACCTTCTTCCAGAAATAACATCTACGTTCAAAAATCTATCAACGACATCAAAGCAAGAACTGGATGAATATACTGTAAAACAACTAGAAAAGTACGTAATCGTCTTGTATGATAGAACAAGTACCTCCACCACAGTAAATGAGTGCCACAAAGAACTATTTACGTAAAAGTGAGTGGGTATGGAAGCATTGCCGCCAACAGAAGACGCACTAAGACTTCATGTTCTGCGAGCTACACTACAGGGAGGGCTCGTGTGGGGGGCGTCCAACATCCCCATGCAAACTACATGTGATCCCTCAGCCTGGGGCTGGATGACTAATTCTGCTGGATCGTGGGAACCTCTGTGGACGACTTTGCCAGACGCCATGAACTCCTGCGACGAAGTCATCTCCTGCAAGTGCAGGAATGACTGCATCTTAGACTGTTGCAAGTGTCTGAAGAGTGGGCAGCCTTGCTGTGCATTGTGCAAGTGCAAAGGGGAGTGCAATTTGTAAGCTAAGGTAAGCTACTAAGTTTACTAAGTCTACTGAAACCGTATGATTGTGTGTATGTTACACCTCCCTTTCCCAACGCCGAACTTTCAGTTTAATATTATTAATTAATTTCAACATGTAAGTGAAAAGCATTACCGTGACCAACTTATGATTAGCTTCAAAATGAGTGGTCACAATCTATGGTGGCGCAATTAACAGTATATTGGAAAACTCACGACCCAGAAAGTAATTTTGTACAACCCTGAATAAAGAATTGATCTTTTTATGTACATATATTATCCTGGACGAACGATAAAGGTAAAAAATATCAACATAAACACCTTTATAGGGTCTGTTCATGGTGATTGGACAACAAAATAATAAATAAATTTCAAAGGTCGTGACCCTGATTGACCCCGGTGACCTTGACTTTTGATTATGTATGAAATTCGTGTTCAGCGTTTAAATTCCTTTCAAATGAGTCATCACAAGCTATGCTTCCTAGCATTTTCAACGTATTTTAGAAATAAGGGCAAATGTAACAATTTTGGACACCCGTGTTAAAATTTTTTTTTTTTTAGATTTAAATAATTAAATTGAATTAAAAATTTAACCAAAATGTTTTAAAATACCACCCTTTCACTTCTATTAGGCTCACCCTAGTCTATTTGAAAATAATGTATACCCTAACTTTGCACCATGGTCAACCCCTGAACGGGAACATTTTTCGATGCGGACCCCGGGCAAAAGACTCATTGCATTTTTCTGGTAAATGATCCCAATTCACTCTTCTATCACTTATCCCCGAAAGATGAATCATCACAAAGCTATAGGCCTATTTAGGTACTAGCATTTTGAACGAATTTCGAAATAACAATTCTGGACACCCCTGTTAAAAATAATACATTTTTTAAGATTAAATAATTAAATTGAATAAATACTTAACCAAAATGTTTAAATACCACCCTTTTACTTCTACAAGGCTCACCCCTAGTCTATTGAAAATAATGTCAACCCCTAACTTTGCACCATGGTCACCCCTGAACGGGGGCAAAAATCGATTGAGACCACCTGGCAAATTACTCAGCAAGTTTTTCTGAGTGAATGATCCAAAAAATTTACGCCTCTATCACCAGTGGCGGCGCTACGGGGGTGCATGGGGGGGCAATTGCCCCCCAAAAATATGGCCTGCCCCCCCGCTTGCCCCCCCAGTCGTAGTACACTGTTCTAAATTAATGTATATCGATTGCATTTTATAATTAATTGTTCCTACCGTAATTCCAGTAATGCTTATAATTATAAAAGAAGCGACTGTTCCAGAACGAGTTTTTTGTTTTGTTTTGTTTTGCACTGTAACATTACTAAAATTAAATCATCAAATCACAAATTAAATACAACAAACTGTACATATTTGTGTTTATTTTACCAAGTGTTTATCCTTCATAAAAAAAACGGTAATCCCCACAGTTGCCATTTTTCAGTTAAAACATGACAAAATAACTGTAGTATGGTGAAATTTTTTTCGCCTTCGGCGAAAGAGCCTCCGGCGGCTGGGGCTTCGCCCCAGACCCCAGCTACCCGCCACTGATTGCCCCCCCACTTTATTACCTTGCCCATCCTCTGCCCCCCCAATGATTTTTGTCTGGCGCCGCCACTGCTAACACCAAACCCCGAATGGTTTGTCTAAGCAACCAGGCTATAAGGAAGTGAATTTTGACCAAAACAACACTGACCCCTTTGTGGTCTCCTGTCCCCTCAAGATGTCCACACCGTCTGCTCTTTCAATGCACTGGGCCCATTCTACCCCTGGCCTGGTCTATATTGCTATATAATTGTTATGTATTATTGTAATGGTTTAAGTTGGTACGAAAGGTGGCTACCTTGCATGATAGGGTCTGTCTGCTGATAAGACAAACCAGCCCGAGAGCGGGGCAGTTGCCTGACAGCCGAGGCGGAGAGTAGACGTGATGTATTGGTGTCCACGTGTAACAGTGAAATAAAGTATTCTCATTGTAAGTCTCGAGTCTATTCTTTACCGTGCATCCTGAGTGAGATGTCCATCTTCCAGACGAGGAACTAAGGTGCGGGCCAGTACCCCAGATCCTCTATGACTGTCACGACCACGACGCAGGGGTGTGCGTGCTAACGTGCGCCGCTCGTAGGAGGAACCTCCCTCCTTGGCAGTGTCAGTGCCTCAACAGGTCCAGTAAGAAGCGCTCGACGCACGCAGGTGACTTAACCCATCCCATAGATAGCCCATATAATTGGCTAGATTAGCAGTCAGCGGTCCACTTCCGGGACAATGGGAAGCCATCTTGAATGGGTGAGTTTGCATGTTAATTAGATGGGAGCGATTAATCGAAAAAATGTTTTTAAAGATGGCCGCCAGTTTGACAGGTGAGCATATTAGACTTTGACACCAAATGATTACTAAATTCCCTTAAGCAATAACTTTGCATTATTTCTGTTTGTTCACTACCATGCTGCACAAGCTATAACCATATCAAACAATCCAGTAAAAAACTTTATTGCATTAAAAAAGCATAAATTAAAACGCCAAACCGCCATTTGAATGGGTGAGATTGACGCTTCAATTTGGTACGCTCGCGCCTGTGCGGAGGTAATGGAGACTGCTAATCTAGCCTACTTTATGAGTTAAGATATCTATGACCCATCCCATTATTTAGTAGGTAGGCCAAATGATATTTAACATCTATAGTATTGATATCTAGTATTATCTATCCCCCAGTCTCCAATACGTCCGCACAGGCGCGAGCGTAGCAAATTGAAGCGACAATCTGACCTATTCAAGATGGCGATTTGGCGTTTTAATTTATGCTTTACATTGTTTTAGATGGTATTTAGTATTTATCTGGATTGTTTGATATGGTTTTAGCTGTGCAGCATGGGAACGCACAAACAGAAACAATAATAAGTTATCGCATAAGGGAATTTAATAATTATTTGGTGTTAATGTCTAATATGCTCACCTGTCAACCTTACGGCCATCTTGAAAAAAATTGGGCTACAAATCGCTCCCATCTACTTTAACATGCAAACTGCCCTATTCAAGATTGCTTCAAATTGTCACGGAAGTGGACCAATGTCTGGAGATCTATCCCACTAAAGATATTAAATATCATTGGTAGGCCTGGTTGTAGGTATATATAGGCCTATGAAATGTAGGATTTGAGTGATTTTTTCGTTTTTTGTACCCGTACCAGTGCCTTCACAAACCATCCTGGTAAAATTAATGTAGGCCTATTTATTGAGTTTTACCTTCCTATATGGCAAGAAGACTAATGCATTGCACGTGTGGCCCTCTGTAGCTTATAACAAAAGGACACAGGGATACAAATTTGGTTTAAAAGCATAATTCACAACTCGTTCTAAGTCGTGATGCTTAAATCGTGTCGTCACTAATTGTCAAAAATCCAATTCTTAAGCTGTATTTAAACGGTTCAATGTTTCGTTCAAGCCATTGATGTCAAGGGATTGATTCAAGATCCATTAAAAGAAACATTGAAAGGTATTTACACGGTTAAATGTATTGAAAGGAAGTCACAGCTGTTTAAATATGTCCTAGCCACCCGTGATAAATATCTAGAAGGTTGTTCTTAAAGAAACATTTGAAGCACCAATGTCATCCATGTGTCAAATGTCAATCAACAACTGAAGCAGAGACTTCTTTGCTTTCAACTGTAGGAGAAGTGAGTTCGAAAGAGCCGTCATTATCCTTTATACTTCTGTCTTCTGTGATAAGCTTTGCTTCGGAAAAGTGGAAAACACAACAACCAGACTTAACATAACCTAAAAACAGCTGTGAAATGTAAACAATGCCCAGCCATATCTTATTTTCTGTAGTACTGACCATGATTCAGCCAATCATTACGAAGGGACTCCTGATTGGTTGGTTTCATCAAACCTTTGACGAAAAATAGGACATACTCTAAATTGAATGGGTTGAATCAAACGCTTTGATCAATGCCTTGGACAAATTCATTTGATCGTCTAACTAAACGGTAGCATTGAAGGAAAATTCATTGAATCAATCCCTTGAATTCAATGGCTTGAACGAAACATTGAACCGTCTAAATACAGCTTACTTCAGGTGTGCTACGACGAGCCAATCACGAACATGGAAACTCCCAACTCCAGCCTTTTTCATTCCACTGCCAGTTCAAAACAAAATAGCATTGCTTCGAAATTGTTCGAAATACGCATGCGTGCGCAATGAAATCTGGCATGGCTGCATGTTGTTAACGCCTCACATTTTTAACAACCCACACCATGTGTCTGATACCTTAAGTCTTACGCCTTCTTCTTCTTCTTCTTGGTTTTTGTGGCTTTGGCTATTTAGTCCATTTCAGCCAGTTGGGATACTAATAGGATTGGGGAAAAATGTGTCCATATTTTTGGTTCATTTTTAGTTGCTACGATCTAGAGGAAAACATTTTATGACATGTATTGAGCTATCTTTGATCGTACGCCTTAAAAAATGTTGTGAATGATGTTCATATTTAAAGTCTTGTCATAAATACACATCAAAACACACCAAGTTAATACTCACTTTAAATACAGGTGAAAATAATCTCACCAACAAATTAACTTGTTCGTTTCTTTTGTAGAGACAGACAGGCGCTTGTGCGGCCCCGTACCGAACTACTTAAAGCATGGCTGCGCTGACAACGAGTCCATGACGTGTGCTCTGAAGTGCATGATGAAAACACCAGAGTCGCAACACCTGGAATGGAGGTGCATCTGTACGGAGATCATGGGCGTGCGCATGCTGGGGAAAGCGGTGGCCTTTGACCCACCATTAGGCGTAGGAATGTAATCAAAATAACTAATCACGACGTATAATTGAAAAAATTGAAAAATGTCTAGGCCCTACTTGATTTTCCGAATCCTTTAGGCCTACCCTCCTTTTTCTCTCATCTTACTTTTAAATAAGTTTAATAACAAAAATGCAATGAGGTATTAAGGGTAAATAATAGTCATTCTTACTCTCAAAAACGTTTAAAGCCCTCTCCCAAAAAAGTTAACCCTAACAAATGTTGCCTTCGGAGGCTGGGGCTATGCCCCAGACCCCCCCCCCATCCCTGCCCCGCCGCCACCATTTCCCCGTCGGTATGGCAATCCTGTGGATATGAGCGCCCGGAGGACGGGGGGCAAGTGGGGAAAATTGCCCCCCCCCCCCCCGAACAAAGCACATGAAAGAACTAGGAAAACGCCAAAGTCGTTGTTAGACGAGTGAGCGAATCATGTGTTTAGTATCCGGGAACATCTGCACACAAGTTGATTGATATATAGGTGTTAATAATATGGTTTTAAGTTTAGTTGGTATAAGGGAGCGTCAACTGTAAGGCCATAATGCGCCACTCTAGCCTAGGATATGGTATAGGGTGGAAAGACCAACGGTGTCTAGATCCAGTCTTGGGTATAGGGGGAGAAAGGGGAATGCTACGGGGTACTCGACACATGGCTCACTCACTTGTCTAACAACGACTTTGGCCTAGTTAATTGGTAATACCATATCAATTAATACGACTTTAAATAAAGTATCCTCATTTAAAAAAAAAAAATTGTAATGGAACTTAAAAAGTAATGATATCTCGATCACTTATACTAAAACGTAGTACCTAATCCTTGGACATAAATATTCAAAAAAAGATTATCCACCAACGCGACTGAAAAAAGCGTTCGCAAAGCGGCCTAGTATTTAAAAAATTAGAAAACATGTTTTGAAATGCAAAAAATACTATGGAAAACATTGCCAGTGCGAAAAACGAGTAGGGATTGCAAGGTTTACTCAATCTTCTTGTGGAATTTATGGTAACCTTGAGCGTGCAAGATTCGAAACGCCTTGTTCAATGCATGCAATCACAGCCTGTAAAAAGATTCGATGAAAAATACTTCTTCAGAACAAACCATTGTCGTCTAAAATAATTCCTACACATGTTAAGCCTATTTTTCAGTTTATTATTTCTTTTAGGTATAATCGCAACGGATTTTGCTCATTTTGTTTGCAGTTCTAAGTACACTGTAAATGTCGTAATTCAGCTCATCGTTCGTGAGGCAACATGTCATG